>CAJNOJ010000544.1:0-23825 GCA_905250025.1 Adineta ricciae
GGAGCCAAGAATGGATTAAAATGAACGAGCGTACGTTAAAAGAACACAGAAACGAATATCACAATGGAACTCGGACAAATGATGGACTGTTAGTAAGTCGAAGCATTTCGAACTTGAAATCAACGCCCCTTTTTCCTTTAGCACGCACACGATCCATTGCATCGCGTTCATATAAGCCACCAAATCAATAAATTGTATTGCAAGGTGGATGATTTACCTTTAGATAACTTGTTGTCATGGAATGAAATCGAAAAAGCATTACATGAAGAAATATGAAATTTGAAAACGAACTTTCGGACATTCTATTATTTTTTCTTGATCTCATTGTTTTGCCATTTTTATTGAGTTTTTTTTCAAACAAACGACAATTACAATGTGGAACAAAAATACGTTAATATGTGATAATGTCTGCTGGGAGAGTTTAATTGATGGTGTTGATTGAATAAGATTCGCCGCGGGATACCACAACGCCGTTTTCATCAGTGACTTCCGTTGTTTTGAGAGTTTGTTTCTTTCCGTTGGCAACTAGTTCTTTGGTGCAGATAGTTGTTGTCAGTTTTTCATCAGATGGCGTGCCAACGGTTTTGGTACAAACAGGATCAACAGCATCAAGTAGCTTTCGATCTTCTGTATCAACCGAAGGAATCGTCCAACTATGTGCTATGGCAATGAGCACTAAGAGACAGGTTACTTGCATTAAACCGGCCATGAATATTCAGTGAGCGAGTGTTGCTTGTTGAATGAGTTGATTGGTAACTGATTTGATTGATATTCCTGCTCGAACGTTTATATATGCATCGAACGAGAGAAGGCATCTGGCTCTTTATCCCTCTAATCTATTTTTGGATGTTCCCATTTTAGCAAAATCAAGCTCGTTCTCGGATGCGAAAAACAACAGGTACATCATTAAATGAAGAGATTAGGCGATGAAGCAAACGCTTGCAGATCTGATTACAAGCAAGAGGGAGAAAAAAGATATCAATCACGTGTATATTTTATTGTCTATTGTATTCTCTGTATAACAAAAAGTGTCATACTAAACCATGAAAGGTTTCAGATTTCGGTACCATTTTCAGAACCCTTCAGGGGTCGAGCAAAATTTGGTTTTATCTCAAACTCTTTTCAATTTCTCTAAAAATGGTCCTAGCCTTCCAGAGAACAACGCATTTTAGTCGCTTTACCTTCCACTCTCTGTTGGTTCTATACTTGATTACTTATCTTTGTCTTTTATCTGTCAATTCTACCCTTACCCTATCCTTAGCTGCGTATATCTAAGCATATTCTATACTTTCTACTTCTATTCTTAATTTTAACTTTATCCTCAACGGAATTCTCCTACGTCTATCTTTACCTTTACGCCATATCTTATTCTTGGTACCTACTGTGATTAGTGAAACATTGATATCTTCGAAATCAGATTATCATTGATTCGAAGAGTTTCACCTGAGGGCCATTTGCACTTTCGACGGAAAAATCTAATTATGATAGGGATATGATAGGAGTCTAATCTAAAAGTCATGACACCACTCACGCTCAAGCTTTTCAAAAATCGTAAGTTAAAATTTTTGAATGTGTTTGTAAATGCATAAACTAATTTGCTTTCAAATAATACGAAAGTTTATAAAAATTCTATTCATAGACATACCTTTTGAAGTCACTATTAAATAAACTGAACACAAATTCAGATATAGAAAATGATTTTCCCCTGATTCCAATGCAGGATTGAAAACAATATTGTTAATTGTCGAGTTTTGGCACGGTGTTAGTCAATTGATTTTTGCGAAGACATCTGCATTAATCTCTTGCGAAATAGTATATTCAACAATCGAAATATGCACAGATTCTCGCAAAGCCCAATACATGCTTAGGAGTAGCAAAGAAATATCACATTATATGTTGTTTTGTAAATTTGGAAATATTGTTGGCGTTTTCATTACAGTTCATCTAACTAAAGGAGAAGTCTCATATTTTCCCATATCGACGGATACTTATTCTAATTATCTAGTATTGTCATTTGAGGACTATGAATATTAAGTAACATGAATGATAATTTCAACACTACTTGTAAGGAAGTTGTTAAGATTGCCGACAAATGTCAGCATCAAAGATGGTACGATGTAAAACTTTTTTATATGGTTTGAACTGTCTTAATCTAGTGATACAACCCTTTCAGATCGACGAGCGACCGTTATGGAGGTCGAAGGTGTCAGACAGAACCATTTTCTCTTAATCATGGTTCTGGATGAAAAACATATGGTGCAATATAAAACCATTTTTCCTATCTGGAACTATTTTTCGTTCGTAAAGGTTTCGTATTTTAAAAAGTAGCGCAAACTAAAACTATTTTCTGTATGCGGAACCATTTAGTTTTTCGTATGCTTTTTAAAATTGCCTAAAACCTTTTGATGGTTTATTGGTAAACAAATAAAATCTTAAATAGTTCCCTATAATCCGTTTTTTTACAGAGTTCGTTAGAAATGTGTTTTTTTTCAAAATCAACGTTTTATTTTTGGTGGAGTTTTGAGATATTTGGTGATTTTAGGATTTTTTTTCATCTCGGCACGGCTTTGTTTCAACCATTGATCGTTGTCTAGGGCCTTTTCATTCATTCTGAGAAGTGTTTTAGCGAACGAATGAAAGAACAAATCTACCCAGATTAATTGGTTACCGACGCAGAATGGACTATCTTTGCCGTATAATTTTGCAAGTGTTCCAAGATTTTATGAATGTTTTGGTAATTCGCCAGTAAAGAATTTCTTCAATAATTCTTGGTTGCTTGCTTCATCTGGTTCTTGAAATAGCGTTAAAACGGCGACTCAACAGTTTGTAAATACTAAAATCATCGTCTTAATGAATATTTGAAGCGTTCAAGTTTTCTTCGTAATAATACATTAGTCTCTGAAATTTCGCATGATATTACTCGTGAAGTGGCGGAGGTCAAAGCATTTTAAAGTTACTTGAGAAATTGAACAAGTATTAATTCTTGAACTTGTGCGTTTCTCCACATTTTATTTTCGTTAAAATCTTGAAGCTTTTACGGATTTTTTCTGGTGCTTGTCTGTCTGAGCAGTATCTGGAAAGATTCTCGAAAACTATTGTGTTCAAAAAGAGTAAGAGGGAAAATTTTTTGTTGATAGACACAAATGGTTAACCCAACAAAGCAATGACAGCGCAGAAAAAATTTAAAAAAAGAAACCAGATTTTTTCAATAAAAAATGGTATCGATGGTAAGCGTTGGTAAGATGATTACTATCTAATTCAAAAGTAAATAAGCAATTTTGAAAAAGAAAATTGCAATGGGCAAATCTCCAAAATGGAATGCGCAATTGTTCGGCACATAGACAATTCATCGCACATGCATACTATAATTTAATTATATTGAAAAATGATCTGTTACTGATTGACATAGCTACATATGCAATTTAATTAATACGCAAACTACGCTTCCGTCAACAATGCTTTGAGTAATATGAAGAGAAACGTAGTATTCTGATGGTATCTCCTGCAAAAAATCTGAACAAATTCAAAAGATATAAGATAACATATTATCAAACTTTCAAAAAGTGAAATAGAGTTGAAAGTCTCAGAAGTAAAATATTAATGCATTGCGCATCGAAGAAAGTTTCATTCTCTTTGCCCTATTAAATGGTTGTCAGTGCGATAGATCACACAGAAGTTTGACTACTCTTTGACTCTGAGAGAATAATCCACGAGCATTTTCATGATTTTTATAATGCTTTATTTACTAAATATTCATTTCTTTATATTAAAATGTATTGATTTTTTTAAGTGGAAATTGAGACGTTTCTCTTATCAAAACGGGATCAGATCGCAATCATAATTTTTCCGATAGACCACCTTTTCAGTTAGTATTAATACTTTATTGTATATATATATATATATCTGGAATCGAATAGTTACACTCGTTAGTTTCTATGTTTTTGTGACAATAAATTGACACGAAGAGAAAAGTAAAAATACTTTTGAATAGCCCGTGGAGTTCTCTACAAAATGATATATAATAGTGTTGAACTCTATTTTTTTCTGGATAATAAATTCAAAAACATTAATGTTATTCCAGTGAAAGTTTGAAATGCAAAAGATAATATTCAAAATATCGTGAAGAATAGAAACAAACGATAGTGAAAGCTTATAAATGGTGTGACATTATGACCAATCAAATCGTCGAATAGCTGGTGACACTATTGCATACTGCAGTTATTTTTATTAAAAATAAAAACAGCGAAGTGAGTGACGCTAGTGCGCGTGACTGCGACGCACAGATCGTTTGCGTATATCACGATAATTAATGTCAATATCGTGCTCACTAACGACGCAATATACCGTTTTGGCGCTGTAGCGGCGTTACTATAAAAAATTAATCGACATGGGGCGACAGCAGTTCCCCTACGGTCGACGATCACCCACATCACTACGCTCTCACCCTATAAGTCAGCATAGCACATATGAGAAAAGCTAGCACCATATCCAAGTATTTCTTGTGCCGATTCGCCTGTGAACTCGTGCTGGTTCTGAGGAACGTTGTGCTAGATGTGCAATTTAATTCTCTATCTAATGGTATCAAATTCGATGAGAGCTCACCGTCCAAAAAAGAAAGTTTTTCATCCATTTTAAAAAATTTTGTATATACTTGCCCGGATTCGCTCTGTGAAATGTGTTGACTTTAAAAAATGGTTCTGTTAGATTCAGAATTTAATTCTGTATCGAATGATATTATTTTCGACGGAGATTCTCGAACAAAAAACAAGGTACACCTACAGATCCTCACTCTGAAAGTGTAATAAAATGACGTCGTGAAAAAAATTGTCCGATAAAAAAATACATCAAAAGTTGACATAAAAATGTCATATTCTGTTATTTGCTAGTTACCAGCGTTTTACAAATACTCGACAAATTTTAGAGTACTTTGTAATTCCGAGCAATATCGGAAGAGCCAAATCACTGAACAAGATTCAACAACTGAAATAGTTAAATTTGATGATATTCAAGTTCGTTCACAATCATCAAATACACAACGTCGAAGGTTACAACAAAAACAACAAGTTACGAAATAACAAATTAAACAACGTGAATCATTCTGCGCAACGCTTTCGAAAATTACAATTAATTAATCAACAAGATCGACATGACATCGAGTAATTAAAGACAGGAAGTTCGAATTTTAGTATTTTTCTGGATCATTTATCTACTTCCACGTTATGTGATAAAAGTTTTTTTGTCATTTTTCATTGTCATGTATTGTTTATTTTTCATATGTTATCTATTTCTCTTTGTGTTGTAACTTTTCGTGTGAGGACATACGTTCTCTGTTGAAGGGGATGTGTTAGCGGTGATATTGATTTATTTGCTCTCTCTCTCTCTCTCTTTCTATCTATTCATCTATCGATCTATCTATAAATATACATGCATGTTCCTGTGTTGGGAGAGATTCATTCAGATATAAATAAACATCGTCAGCTCGAAACACGAGCTAACGCTCACTTTAAAATCATCACCCTCAGGACAGAAAAGTGAAAGGAGAACAGTCATCATAACGCTGACGAAGCATGCGCTCGATACACACCGACTTATAGGCTATTTACAGGTACAATTCTCTGCGCACATAATTGAAAGATACCTTTCGTTTAATCATTTACTTATGTTTCTCTTACAACAAAAAGTAACGATGTATTCTTGATTGATCACAGCAGTAGGAAAGAAATAAAAACGTACATTCTTCGTAATTTCATTTTGTTTATCGTTCCGTTTAGATATACACGTATTACATTTAAACATTCATTTTCGACTTTGAATCTAGCGAAATAATATTTTAAGGTAAATACAACTATATTGTTTGTATGGTATTTTTTTTTAATATTTGCGAAAGAATAACTCATGACCACACGGGCCCCGCGGTAAAAGGAGTAGGTAGGATAGTTAGAACGAAAAATACAGAAAAATAGGCAAAATAAAAATCATCAACATTCCAGTAGTGTCAAACTCGAAACTTGAATTCAAGTATTCAACTATCTCTTCAAGTATTCAATTATTCGAGTATTCAATTATTCGAGTGACCCCGCATTCGATTTTTGGGTACGAGCGCTCAGAAGGCCTTCGGCCCTCTTCGCTACCTACTTCCTCCATCTACGGGATCGCCTCTCCTGTTGCTCAGTTGCACAGCGAAATGCAGCATCCCTATCCATCGAACATTAGGGTTTCTGTCACAAACCCTTCTTTTATTCTATTTAACACTAACACAACTTTCCATGTAAATGTGTCAGAGAGCTCTGCTTAATATTTTCACCTATGCTTTCCTCAAATACCACGTAACTTACCCCTGCGTACACGATACCTTCTCAACACCCTGCCCCGCACTCTCACACAGATTATACCCCCCCATCACCCTCCCCACCCAACACCCACACCCACACCCACACCCTGCAACCTAAACTTTTCTCTAAACCCTGATTGAATATCAGACAACAAACCTCTTCTAATCAACACATCACGAAATCGAGATAGAAAAAGCTTTTCAGTCACTGTTTGAAAACAATCAAGAAAAGAAATTGGTCGTGTTTGAGAAGGAAGACAAATAGGATCATTTTTTGATAGCAACAATATCCTAGTGTCCTTCCAAGAAGAAGGAAAAAAAGAGTTCGAAAAGGAGAAATTAAAAAGATTAAGAAGAAAGGATCAATGAGATGTATGTAAGAAGTTAAACATGAAATTATTTAAACCATGTGCGTCAGCAGATTTCTTGTTTTAAAACTATTAACTGTAAATAGAAGTTCATCAATCTAAATGGGTGGAATCTGATAATCTTTATTATCAAAATCTACAAAAGGGGCATCAACATATGGGTGAGATCTTACAATATTCTGTGATTTGCTAAAGAGGTTTTCATAGAAATTAGCTGCGATGTTGCACATCTCATTAGAGTCTTTAGTAATTGAACTAGAAGAAGAATAAAAGCAAACTAATGAAGCCAAAGAAGGTTTAATAAATCGTTTAACTTTTGACCAGAGAGAAACCGACATACACGACGAAGAATGTCTCATTTTAATGGGATATGAAAGACGAGAAGAAACAAATAATTGAAGTTCAGTTTTCACTTGTTTTCTAAGAAAATAAACATCGTTTTTGAGTTCAGAATTATTGGTACGAATCATCCGGAAAGAGAGAGCACGAAACATAAAACAACGAAGATTTAGAGGAATAGCAACTCTATATTTACTCAACGGAAAAGTCGTAGTGCAACGAACTGTTAACAAATGAAGAAATTGTATGTAAACATCATAAGACAAGTTAAAAGTTTGAGGAGACCATGACTTTTCCTAATGTGAACAAGTGTATTCTGTAAACAAATGAAAGACATTCCAATGAATAGATTTACCACAGATTGGGTGATTTAATTTTATAGGTAAAACAGAAATAATAGGAAAATGATCACTTGTTGTAGTGGTATAAAATTTTAGAATTTCAATACCTGGAATATTTGAAACAGCATAATTAATAGTACGGTCAGAACGAAGAGAAGTGGAACAATCAGAGATAAAGGGAGAAACAGATAGAGAATCGGTCCAATCTAATAAAATATTCAGCCTCATTACCATCATTTTCTAAATCTATATTAAAATCACCAAAAATAATACTTCTATCAGTAACTAGAGGAGACATATCCTGCCAACACCATGAACGACTAGCAGGTGCATAAACACCAAAAATTCTATAATCAGCATCAATTTTAACATCGATAACGCACATATTGCGAATACTACAATTATTTGTATGGTATTCACCGTCGTAAATGGTAGATTTTCGTGTTGCTGTTTGTTTTCAAGGAACGACATCCTATTTTCGTTTTTGTTAACACGAATTAATCTCAACAACTCATGACAATAATCGGAAGTAACGAACAAATATTTTACCTTTTAAGACTTCCTTATGGACTAACTTTCGAAGTTTAATCAAGTGTTTCACGCTTTCTCTGTAGCAGGACTTCATATGATATGCAATGAGGCACAGACTCCTCTCTTGAGATAGCACAGATCATAAAAATTTTCTACACTATCCTATTCAAAATCAATGTGAGTATCAATGGAAAAGCAAGGCCGTGCATCAAACTGAGATACTAATATATAAGAACTTTGAAAAAATTTAATACAATACAACACACGCATATCAGTTCTCTCTCTCTCCTACGGAGAATTAGTCATGAGAATCTGCGAAAGTTTTTGAGCCTATAGACTATTAGATAAAAGGTACCTATTAAAATAACTTGTGTAGGAACAGCAAGTAAGGCAATTGTGTAAATACTGCATACTTTTTACATAGACTCGGCATTTAATTATGAGAGAAACTCTCTGCAGATTCGGGCATCACACACTTAATCCGCCCTATAGATTTTTTTGGGAGAAGCAGCTAAAAGACTCCGATGTTCTTTCCCAGAAGAGCGTTCATAAAGATTTTCGTGGATTGATCTACGCCGCTAAGCCGTTGTTCAATGAAAACTCAGTCGATCCGCATAGGTAGACAAGCACCAATACCAAAACTAGTTTTAAAGTTTTGATATTAAAGGCTTGGTTTTGATGTGGTTTTGATTTCAATACTTTAGTATTGATTGGGTTTTAGTTTTGTTTGTTGAAAACAGTCTTACTCGATTTATCTTGAAAAACGAGCAAAAGTATTGAAATCACATCAAGATCAAAACCAAATCCTCAAAACTCAAGAGGTTCGGTATTGGTGCATGTCTAGAGGTGTGCAACCCTTACTGCTGCACATCACACTCAGTTTTCCTTGAAAAAAGCTTGTCAGTACAGCCCCTTTGGGGCAGAAAGGTGGAACTCACATGCTTGCATTTGGAAAACGAGACTGTTGATTAGAATAGAATACTTAAGGATTAAGCTCACTTTAAAATCTACACTCTCAGGCTGGTAGCATTTCTAGTAGTCACAAAAGGTATAACCAGTTGATTCAACTGAAGAAACAAACATACATAATTGACTGTCCTTAGTTTTATATAAAAAAATGATGTGAGAATTATTTAGAATTCCAGACAAGGCGAGATTTTTCTGAGCAAAGTGCACGTTGGGCCATTTTCGCATAATTTAAATAATACCGAGTAAGGTCCAAACAACACAGCAAAAAATAACGAATCTGCATTTGAAATGCAAATATTTTTACTTGAATGGTAAATAATAGAAATTTGAACACGCTGATTACATTTTTCTATGTTCCATAACTCTAATACTCTCTACATTTCTAATACTTCTATAGGNCACGTTGGGCCATTTTCGCATAATTTAAATAATACCGAGTAAGGTCCAAACAACACAGCAAAAAATAACGAATCTGCATTTGAAATGCAAATATTTTTACTTGAATGGTAAATAATAGAAATTTGAACACGCTGATTACATTTTTCTATGTTCCATAACTCTAATACTCTCTACATTTCTAATACTTCTATAGGTCATATGACTACAACAGTCATTTCAGTGCCTACATCTTGTGTAGTGCCTCTAGTCCTGTAGGGCTGAGCCTGTACAGCTGAAATAGCGGCTTACGGCCCATGATGGGGGTCCAAGGATCCTGGATATAGAACTAACACTTACTATTGTTCATCTGTAAAGGTACCGTATTTTAAACAGTAGTGTAAACTCAAACGATTTTGGGTGTGCGGAACCATTGCGTTTTGTTATCTTCTTTTTCAATTGTCTATAACCTCTTGATGGTTTATTGATGAACGAATGAAACCTTGAAAGGTCCCGAATCTGTGCTGAGGCCTTAAATATTTCCTGATAACCCGGTTTTCTTACAGAATAAAATATAACGCTATGCCGGTATAGTACTGATGTAAGGACCATAAAGTGAAGCATCGAGTTATGGTTACTACGTGACTGTTGGGTTTGTACGGATAGAAATAGTTGTACAAGGAGAATCAAAAAGATTTCTTTTTGTTTTCGGCTACGGAAAGTTGGCTCGTTGATTTTGTCAAAATATGTAGTTGATTGAATTTGCACACAAAATCAAATTCCCCATGAACTCATGTAGGAGCGTATCCATCAGTGAAACGAAAGGCTCGATGCCCTGCTACTTCCAAAATATGTATGTATGGTCTTTTAGAAGATTACATGCGAAGGGCAAGGCGGCAATTTTCGAAAGAATGGAAAGAGACAACCAAATTTCGAGTTTTTCAGGGTTGAATCATATTTCCGTAATTTAGTACAATGAACGAAAGAACAATCTTGTATCTCCTCTACCGAAATATCATTCTCTTTTGTTCTCTTCGATGAACGAATGTATAAATGCGTATTTTCTTTGAAAATACTGCAATTCTTGAGAGGAAGATAGATATAAAGCAACATGACACGAAATTGTATAAATTTTCTAATTGTAGATCAAAAATCAAAATGTCAACTTATGTTCCAACGATAGAAATCAATAAAAAACAATTGAAAAACTTGATTTATTTCATTGGTAAACATGAAGATTTATTAGCTAAATATGGTGCAATAAAAATTAAATTAAATGAAAATTGGAAATTAAATTTAAAGAAAAAAGTCGATATTTTCTCAACGAATTCAGTTAATAAACAGTTAGTCAAAATTCCTTCGAAAAAATTCATTTACCCAGTTGAGGAAATCAATTCAATAGAAAAACCATTTCAAGAAAAATTCTGTATACAAAATGAAAATGATTTTCTAAATTTATTAAATTCATCCAAATATCAACAGTTGAATATTTCATATATAATGGATGAAAGTTTTTTTCTCCAAAAAACATCCATAGACCACTTCTCAGTCTATCATTCTATTTATGAATCAACCTTAAAATTCTTCCAAAAAGATATTCAAAAGCAATTTCATCCATATATCCGGCGAACACATAAATCACCTTCAATATTTCCATTAAATTGTGCACAACAGTTTTTCTTCACTCTTGATTATCATCGTCAAGGTGAGAATCATCATTGGTATATTATTCCAAGTCATCAAAGATGCATTTTACAAGATTTACTCTCTAAACAGAATCAATCCAATTGTCTTGAACATCAACAAATATTTCTTCATCCTTTGTTTTTTTATGAAAATAATATTCAATACTATCGAATCAATCAACAAGAAAATGAATTTGTTATTTTATCATCGGGAACATTTTATCAATCTTTTACAGAGAATTAGTCATGGAATGAAACGATACATTTTCCTTTACCAAGTTCAATAGAAAATATTTATAAATCGACACAAACTTCTTCTTGTCAATGCCAGTCTTATGCAAAAGATTTTCTTATTCATTTGAAGTTATTGCAATCAGACTTGGTAGAAAAATATATTCAATCATTCTATGAATATATTGAAAATAATCAAACAGTTTTAACAATAGGTTAAGGTCTTTCTTATTTATTTTTATTCTTTCAAAATTCTCTTTTCTTTTAGATCATATTTACATAGATAGATCACAAACATATTCTATTCAAATTAATTCAACAATAGGTATATTGTATTATTTCTTCTTATAGATAAATAGTTTGTGATATGTAATACTACTCATTTAGACGAAATGGTTCCCTCACCAATTTCACCTGCATGTATACAAACACCAGTGAATAATAATTCATCAAATGAAACCAATTCTCAATTTGAATCAGAAACATTCGTGTAAGAGTTTGTTCCTTATAATTTATTGGATTAATGAAATAAGTAAATCCCTTCTCAGAATAGAAGATCTCCTCCAATGTGAAAAGTTTTAGTGAAAAATAATGGTTCGATTTGCCCTGAACGAGCGCAAACTAATTAAAAATGAAAGAGTAAACTCGTCTCTGTCAATTAAAACAATAACGAACCTTGACCTAAACATAGTTCCAGAGTTATAGCTTCTTGAACAGAGGTGACTCGAGGGTCGTCTATTCTGGGAAGAGGTTTAATAAATATTCATACTTTTCATTGGTAAAAAAATTCTGAGTCATTGAGTGAGAACACGAAAAGATATGCATGAGTGATTAATGTATTTTCTTCTTTATAACTAATGTATTTGTTGTATATTTATTCAAGGGGACCTGATTGCAATGATTGCTTTTGATTGTTATGTTTTTCTTTAGTATTCGGTGGAGGGTTCAAGTATTTTCTGAACATACATAGTTTTCATCAGTAGACATTGTGACAATCAACTTTTCATAGGCGCGAAACAGATAATAGATTTTTTGGCAACCGTGATTGTCAATGATTGCTTTACATGCAAGTAGCTTTTCCTCCCGTGTATTTATGATTGCATACGCCTTGTCAATTGCAAAAAATCATCATTAATAAGTAACTTATGTTGTATGGACAAGGCATAAACTAGTAAAGTACAATTATATTTCGGTAAAGAACTACGGATTTCATATATTTAGTGAAAAATGACAGGCTGATTAAATATGTACTCATTCTGACTAGTGCCATAAGTATATATTTCATTAGAATAGACCTTTACATCTATTTTCCCTAATACTCACCCTTATCCTTAATCAAACTGAAAAGCAGAACAGATTCTCTGAACAAATATCCCACACAGTATATGACGGATTCTGTTCAAGTCCAAAACTTTCTAGGAAATCAACTGCAATATAATATTAAATAAAATTTTAGAAAAAATATCGATCATTCTAACGAACAGCTTGACCTCAGTTTCAAATTATCTTATGTGTTTTACCCCGATCATAACACCCCACCTATATAATGACTTTAACAGGAGCACTATTAGTACTTATCAAAAGAACATCAACGAATAGTTCGTAAGTTGATCTAATATCGAAATACTCTAAGAGAAGTTGTTTTTGAACACAATATGTTTATAATTTTTACCTCTTTGAATTTACGATTGAGCCTTCCATAAATAAATATTACATACAACTTTCAAAACAACTGATTATTTTTAGACATATCGATCACTTATCTATCGATTCAGTTTTAAAAGACATTCATACAAATATCAATCAATCTTGTGAAGATTATTCAGATTATTATTTTGATGAAAATCATTTTGAGCTTTTAACAGAAGATTTAATGGAAATTAACTCTACTCAATCAATGTCTAATTTATTTGATGAATATATAAATACAGTAAGTTATCTATTACAAATAGATATCTTCTTTTTGAAAATATATGTAGAATGATCAGACAACAACGATGAGAAAAGACAAATTAGTGAAAAGAAAACGAATAATTGATCCAAAAAATACTGAACGTCGAACATTATTTGTATCTGGATTAAAAAAACCATGTAACTAAAGATGAATTACTAAAATATTTTATTGGTTCTCTACGAGTAACAGTAAAACACTATCGAACATCATCACATTTGAAGTATATTAAAAACGGATTTTCAAGATGTATTTTTTATCATTCTTCTTTATTATCATTTCAGGTATGCTTTTATTCTTCACCGAACAGCGCATGAAGCTGAAATGAATCTGCGACGACCAATTGATCTCCAAATTCTTGGTTCCGAATGTCAAATTGAATATGCTGGGAAATGTATTTCACGTGCAAATATTTCGGAAAGTATTGAACAAAAGAAAGTTATTGTTCGTCAAATACCTGAAAATATAACTGAACAAAATTTATATGAATTATTTCGTCATTGTCAAATTCTTAAATATTGCCCCGCAGTTGATCTTTCTTCCCAATCAATAATGAAAACTGATGATCATATTTTGCCCGGGTAAGAATAATTCAATAGTTATCAGATATGGATTGAAGGTAATTTTGTTGAAATTTAGATATGCTGTTCTTTTATTTAATAGTAAAGAACAAGCAATTCATGCCATACAAAATACAAGCAAATACGAAATTAATGGAAAACAATTAACTGTTGCTTTATGTCGAAGCTAACTTTGTTGAATGTTCATGTCTTTTTTCAACGTAAAGAATAAATATCATCAGCGCACCTAATAAAAATAAATAACGCTCGTCGAGAATAAATCGCATTACCCTCTATTGAAAAGGTCAATATATATTACTCAATTTGTTCTTTATTTTTCAATGAAACAAGTAGCGCTCGTCTTTAGACTCGCTCAGCTCTTTCTCGTAGAAATATTGATTTCGGATGTCATATTTTTAATGCATTATTGTGCATATAAGTTTTTTTTCAGCATAGGTTAGATGCTTTCACAAAAGCAACAATATATATTTATACCAAATGTTAAATAGAGCACTAGATATTTTGAAGAAATATCAATAAAGTTGGGAAAATTGTAGATGATTATATCAAAAAACGAAAACGAAAAAACACAATAAGCAACATATGATACAATGAGAAAAGGGAAACAGTTACTACAATAATTAAGATAAATGTGAAGAAAGAGTTAAAGAAAATGAACATATATGAATAATTATTTTAAGCTAATTTCAAATTATGTTACGTTTTATATGCTTGCAATAACACTAGGCTCTTAGCAACGTATCGATTTGCACGTGTTCAAAAAATGAAAGAGATACACTCTCGCTTTGTCTTTCTGGTAAGTTCATCTAGACGTGTCAGTTTAGCGTCTTGCACAGAAGGAAGTTGAACTTGTAGAAGCTTCATGTCTAAAGGTCAAAAGATATCTGTATCATCTCCTTTCTTCACTCTGCTGAGTGGTACATATATCGATGCTACTTGCAGTGTTTCAGGCGGAACTTGAAGATCGACTACGAACTTGTCCATTGTGAGTCCTTGCGCTCTGTATGTATTTATAGTGAAGGCAGGCACAATTGGTAGTTGCCTTCTTGTACCTTGAGTGATTTGTGGATTTTTTTTCTCCCACTTTGCAGTCGATCGCGTAGACGCCCGAAGAATTGCTTTATAGGAACAGTGAGTCGCTCTTTGATTAATGGGATAGGAATTAGTTTAGGACGAAGACCATCAAGATTTGTTTCTATTTGTGATGCATTAATTTTCACGAGTACACATCATGATTTTCGTATGTAGATCGTATTTGAAGGAAATACTTCGTTTTTTACCTTTAAATCGCTCGGATCCTCGTGATCATCATACATGAGCTCTCAAAAAATTCCTTGTGTACCATTCGAAAGCCCTAGTTCACACGTAGTGTTATCGATGAGAAGTACAGGCATGTTGGGTACGAAGGATAAGAGATCGAGTATAAGTTCGGTCTTGTTATCTGATAGATGATAGCAGATGATATCAGTTTAGTTTTTAATTTTATATAATACTTATATAATAAGGAAAATTATTATACAGAATACGTCATTAGGCGATACTGAAAATTCGTTTAGAAAAACTAATTACTAAATATGAGATTGCGACGGGTTAAACACAGTATTTTATTTATCATACTTACACACAATTTTCATAACTTTTTTTGTAAAAAAGTGGTCCATTGCGTTTAAAAAATTTTTGTTTACAGATTTTGAAAAAACTAACATCAGATTCGAAGTGCCGGCATGGAAGTACCTCTAGAAATTGGTTTTCTGAAAAATCGATTTTCGGCACTTTTTTTAACCCTCCAGACGTACAAGCAAGCAAGCAATCAGACAATTTTTGTTTACTGGACTCTTCTCCACGAGAAAGAGAATTAAAGTAAATGTTTGATTTAAAACAAAGAGAATCATTTAGTTGTATTCTATCTACGAAAGAAAAGTATACTCATAGCGTGTTACATGCATACTATTATCCTCTGATCGCTGCATCAATTATGGCGTTCAACAAAACTTCATCAAAGATTATCAAAGTTGACGCAGATGAGTCGGTGCCAGCATTTTTTATCAGTTCTGTAAAATAATAGGTTGGGTGTAGCTTATAACATAATCTCTAGAAGAAAATATTCTAACAAATATAGTTCACCATTCTTAAATGATCTATAACAGTGCATTTCTTAATATGTTAATCATTTAACAGATTGACCGATCAATAGAATGCACAGATAGATGAATGAATGGACATGGTGTCGCTTTAAAAGACTGGACTAGTCCAAAATTATTAGTCAATTAGTTGTTATTTGTGTGTAAAGTCTATTGAACTATAACGGTAATAATAAAAGACCGAAGCAGACCGAATCTCTCTAATTGTTTGAATAAAAAATATGATTCATCGTCGACCAGTCAGAAAGACTCGGCCTGCTTCGGCGTTCGGCTCAACTTTGGCCTCTTATTATTACCCGAACTATAAGAAAACAATAAATTATTTTATCGCTTTCTTTGTCGATTGATTCTTATGATGTGTCCTAATCTGAAACTATTTTTGTTTCTTGAACTGATTATGAGATATTCATTTTATGTTAACTTGTTGTAAGTTTGTATTCTGTGAGTTTTTATGTGATTCGATGTTCTTTGAAATTGTCAAAAATTTGGAAAGAAAAGTAAGAATATTATAGCTAGGTATATTTAATATGTATAAAACATCGACAAAAACCTTTTAATGAACAAAAACCTCGAATATATTTCTACAACTATGTAAATTAATTGTTTAAGTACTAAGAAAAACACAACAACAACAAAATTTTCATGCGAACCAACTTCAAATATGTTTATCGATAGCAGTACCATTTGTGTATCATTCGGTGGGTTAATTTTCGTCGACAATGATTCATCCAGTTTAAAAGAAAGTCGATCATAATAATAATTTTAAACCACAGTTATCATGTAAGAAATTTGTTGTCTAGTGTTCCATTTAGTCTAGACAGATGAATAGACAAAAAATGAAAGAATAATCGTTTTTTCTTCTTCTTTTCATGGAAGTATACACAAATAAGAAAGAAGGAAAAGATTCTCATTTCACATTTATTCATGAAATCATTTAGTCTTTTTGATTTCTAAACAAAAAAATACGGAGAAATATGTCGTTTTTGGAAATGTTACGTCACTCCGTAGTACTTTTTAGTTGTGTTAGCCTACAATGATAGACATGAAAAAGACTGGAGTATGGTATTTATGTTGTAAAGCCACATTTAGATTAACCTTCCTTTGAGTTTCCACCTTTTCGACGCTGAATTTCATAACTGTACTGACCATTCCTGTCTTAAAATGCAGAATAATTCTGAGTCGGCTTCTGTCTAACATATTGACTAAGCGCGCAATCAGTGCGAATGACTCATGCCAAATAAATCATTTGGGTAGCTTTGCCAACCATATGATATTTAACTACTTAAAAAAGTAAGCTTTGCAGATGTTTTTACAGCGGATATATGACATAGTTTTGCATCGAATTGATGATATATTATGTGAGGCTAGTCCGAGGGTTTGTGTATTTCTTTCATATGTTTATACACTTAGCTTTATCAGCATGTATACAGGTGTGACTCTTGGTAGAGTATACCACTTCTCTTCCAGTATAAGTTTTGTTTACTTTCAAATAAGTGAGTTTATATCAAGTTAACAAAGAGTACAGAGGTGCAGAGTCTTGCTTGTGCGTCTCCGCGCGCGGGGAAGGGAAGCAGTCGCTCTTTGAAAAATTGTTAGTGATAATGATCCAAAAACTTTCTAGTCTGACACTATCCAACTGTGGAAGCTTTGGTGAAAATTTAATCTCATCATAGTTAACTGTATGTAGTCATGCACCAATACCAAACCTCTTGGGTTTTGAGGATTTGATTTTGATTTAGTTTTGGTTTTGCAGTATAGGTTTGGATAAGGTTTTGGCAGTTTTGGTATGGGTTTTGATATGGTTTTGGTCTTGATGTGATTTCAATACTTTTGCTCGTTTTTCAAGATAAATCGAATAAGACTGTTTTCAACAATCAAAACTAAAATATTGAAATCAAAGCCACATCAAAACCAAGACTTCAATAGCGAAACTTCAAAACTAGTTTTGGTATTGATGCATGCCTAAGTGTATGAATAATAGAAAACAGAACAAAGTGTTAACATATTTTTCTACATACCCTGTGCCAAATAAAATAAAGTTGCTCAGTGAGTGGTGAAAAAAAGATACCTTTAGGGAAATGTTTTTACTTTTTGGAAGACTTCGTACCTATGAAAGATTAGGACTCAAGTTTGAGCATAACGCTACTACAGCTAGTCACGCTCGTCGAGGCAGGCTCGCTGAACCCTCGACTGAAGAAAAAGTTTATATCCTAGCTATTTCAACCAAAAAAATTCTATAGTCCGAATGAACGTTTTTAAATAAAAACCTTGTTGGGTCAAATCAATGGATACCTTTAGGTACAACTTCTCGGTAGAGATTTTTTTCGCTTGTCACTCGTCTTTCCGAAAAATTTTGAAACGTCAAGAGTCTTGACTCAAGAATATTATTCATTACACTCATGAAAAGTCTTACAAACTGACGGCTAACCGTGAGTGGTCGACCGGAGAGAGGCCGACGAACGATTAGCCGTTACAATCCATCATTTCTTCTGCACTATACTCAATATATTTAATTGCATTTTTAACTCAGAAGAATAAATTTATCGATGACGAATCGAATTTCTGAACTTGCTGCTTGATTCAACGATCATGGAAAGTGCTGAATTTTTGCACTTAACCTTTACGCATTGATTATCAGACTGCATTTTTTACCATAAGTTCTCGAGTATCAGTTATTCAAGTAGTGCCATTACATCGCATTCCTATTCAATCCATCTTTTCCCGTATGAATCACTTTCACCTATAACCCTATGATTCAGTATGGATGCGGCACGATAATTTTCCACTTGGGGAAGCTCAGACAGTTCAAGTCCATCCTTGGCGTTCCCACTAGTTCAGTGTTCTTTTGACGTAACCAACCTCGAGCCTCAAAATCCCTTCCAAACAATCTTTTATGAAGTTTTGAGTATTTTCGAAAACATGTTTTTTTGGACCTTTAACCTTTGACCTCGACACAAACAAACAGACAAACTATTTTTTTTCGTATGACCCTCCTTTGAGTCGAGAGAATTACTGAAGTGATGTGGATTAATACAATGAATCTACCTTCTTCAAATGAGTAAAAACATGAAGAAATTGATAGTGCGCGTCAATGTAGAATGTTTTCCATTCGATAGTTGATTCTATTCTTACTTTAATGAATGTTCGTTTTCAAAAAATAATGCGAGTTCTTTATCAGAGTTTGTTATTACCGTCTGATACTTAAACATTTTTAGAAATTCGACAGTTGAAAGCTTTTTATTATGTTACAATATGATATAGAATTGATGAATAAAGATATTCAAGTACTACAATTGATATTAAAAGAAAGGTAATTAACAAGTTTGATCGAATTGTGCTTTGAAATGCTACCAGTAGAACAAGGGTTTCCAAATATTTTATTACTTATCGGTGCTATGACGATTCAAGCATCGCCAACGAGAAAGGAAAGAACTCTTAATGAAATGAAAGCTCATCGGAACTGCCACCTGAGATAGGACGTGCGATGATAGACTCGGTGATACGTAAATCCTTATGACGTACCAAAAGTTCTGATCGCGAAACTTAAATTATAAAGCAACTCTCTTTTAGATTTATGTTGAAGTCTTCTTGTTCAAGATACCAACTTATACATTAAAGCTCAACATTGAATGCAAAGTGTCGACGAGCATTGTCTCGAGTTCCGTTCACAGCGACTAAACTTTGACTTTCAAGTCATTCAGATAATTATTAGATCTCAATTATCTGATTGAACTTTTTAGCAAGGCCAAAAAGCGCTGTAATTTAACAGATTCAAATTCACGCAATAACGAATATGAAAACAAATCGATCAGACAATTTATATTCGCCAAGCTCTTATGTGCGAGAAAGAGAACTCTTAAACATAGAGAGAATGTGATATATTATTTATCATATATAAGAGCAAATTTATACGAGGGATCCTTTGATAATTAAATACCAGTGAAGAGTAACTGTCATTTTATAAGTTCGTCATAATGTCTTTTATGCACCAGCGTTGAAGAGTAAGGAGGATGTGTAAGTTTATGGTTCAACTTAGCGGACATTATGCTACCAATTATGCGTCTAGTGAATTTCCGAGTATAAATAGCTCCAAAAGTTGGTATCAGTAAAGCTGAACTAACATAGAGAGGCCAGTTCTTTTCTGACTGGTATCTGTAAGTTTGATTTGAACTTAGAAGTTGAAAGTTTTTCTCTTGGAACATTGTAATCATAATAATATTTAGAAAAAAATATATCAGTAGATGCAGACACATAATATGATATGTTTCATTGCCAATTTTTATCAAAATATCATCGTCAGCAATATGCGTTGAGGCACATTTTGCAATGAATATATAAAGATAGATACCGATACAAGATGTTAAAATAGGTAACCAAACTGGTGCAAATTTAAAATCAGCATTGTACTGGAGATAAAACGTATCGTTTCCATAATAGTATACAATTTGGCAAATAATAATAAATGCTAAAAGAAAATTTCTTCCTGTGAATAAGATTGCCTGATACTTCTCGATATGTTTACGATACACCAGCCCACAAAAATGAAACAAGAACCCAAATGATGTTCGAATGAAAATACGCTTAAACAGACTATGGTTAAGGAACGGTAATGTATCTGGTGATGTAGATGGTGTCGTGGAACGAGGTGATGTATATGACCATCGAATATTCACTAATGTTATTAATAAAAAACAGATACAATAAACAATATCAACTTGTTTTTCGTCATTCTTGTTAATGTAGATAAACTGCATAATGATTATTATAAGCCATAAATCAGATATATACCAGCCTACAGCACAAATACTAGATATACCGCCAAATATCGGTTTGAGAAGTGGAGCCATTAAATATTCTAATAAATCCATGTTGAAATAAATTCTTATTAAATTAACTGATAAATATACTTGTAAACAGTAACAGATAACTGTAAACAAGAACTGATATAGACAATAAGGTAATATCAGCTCTTTCGTCTTCTTTGCACAATAAAATAATTTCATAGGAAATCCATGAACTGATTTAAAAAAATAGCCAGAAATAAAGAAAAACAGTGACATGACGAATGTTGTACAAGGATATGCGAATATCCACGGTAAGTGGTAATGAACGCCAACAACATATATAATACCTATTGCTTTTAATAAATCCATCTCTTTGTTCCTCATCTGGAAAGATATCTTTATACAAACTATTATACACTCTTAGCTAAGAGGAATTAGACAAATATTTTCAGATAGTCAAAACACTCGTTGAACAATGTTTAAAGCGGATTACTTGTGAATAGTCTCGGGACTCGGCTACTGTTTCGGTGATAGGCGAAAAAACACTGATTTGATGATTCCAACTCTTAATTACCATTTAGAAACCCTGTCTATCAACTAAGTATAGTAAAGAGATCTTACGTGTAGAGGTACCTTTACAAGGATATATATGGTGACGGTAAGTTCTAAAATGTTATAGTAATTGGAATCAAAGTGTACAAAAAATATTATGGAGCTGTGTTAACCGTATGAAACTGTATTCGTCCATACAATTCTAAGAGGAATCTACTAGGGAGGAGAGTAGACCATTCTGTGATCTCAAGAGTCCTACCTTTTGCTAAACGAATCTTATTTTTTTTGGATTGTGCGAAATTTATTTCGTTCCGTTCATCCTTTTTTGTAATTTTTTTACAGTTTTTTTCCGAACGCCTAGGAAAAGGTCGAGGAGACAATATGATGATAATGAACAGAGAAAGAGAACAGAAAACATCGCAGACTGTGGGCAGCGGTGACGTAGTCGTCGTATGAATATGCCTAGATTGTTTTTGTTCTTCCGATACCATCCATTGTGTGACCAGCGACACCGTGCCAAGGGAAGGAATCGAACCTTCTGATATCTGGATTCTGAATCAGCATTCAGGCGCATAGAGCCACTATGGCGTCCTCGACTAAACGAAAAATTATTATGCAAGTTTTAGGTGATGTGAAGGGGCCAGCTTAGACAGAATTCGAGCGAACAGGAATAGGAGATGCTATCACTAATACTCATGCTATTTCTATGTGATGCTCGGTTAACACGAATACGAACTACGTAGAATCCGATTTCAACTGCTTTTAAGATGTTTTTGAAGTATTTGTGATGTATCGAAAATATAAGAGCGCTTTCTTTTCTGTTGTGTACGCTCTGATTTTTGTTTACAACATGCGCACATATTTCATCCATACTTTCGGGCATGCATGAGTGCATTTCATTCATTCTTTTTCATAGGCCTAATATGTAATTTTTTTCACTTTTGCTTCTCTCATAAATACGCTTATGTCGTACGTAAGATATATATACACATATTTTAGGAGAAATATATACGAGTAAGTCATACAAAAGGTAAATATCGTCTCTTATTATGAAAAACAACCAATTTTGCCTTCAGTCAGTAAGGAGCTACAACTTGATCGAGGTAAACCTCTTGTTCATTGCTGAAATAGCGGCGAACTGTTCTATCTAACGCTACCTACTTTTTATGCACCGTAAATCAATCATTTGTTGTTCTGTTGATCGACGTTTGAACGAGTTTGATTGAATATACTACTGTTCATGAAAAATCATCGAGAAGAAAAATATTTCCGAGCACTTTTTATGATGTTCAGAAGATTCCGTATAAAAAATTCACCATTTAATCCTTGAAAACGTTTTGGCCATTTCACAAGCTTACTTTTTCAGTTATCTCAACAAGTAGCACTCGCCATGCCGACTCACTCAATCCTTGACTGTGGAGGACAGATATTTTTTTCGTGTCCTAATTGTGAGATAAATTGATTTAACAATTTCTACACGAAGAATCAATTGTCATGGCATTCTGCCATGAATCATTTGCATATAACTTGAGATTCTTGAGCCATATATACAGTATTTATAGGGAAAAGAGCGTTTATGCTAGCGTCGGTGGTCTCTTCCTATATCGCACTTGCCCATTGTTTCTGCATCGATAGACTTCACAGCAATTCAAATGTTTTGCACAGATATATTTAGTAACTTTCGAAAACAAAATACTGAATTTTTCCTACTCTATTTGGAGAGGCATATAAAAACCTCAATTTTATACTATCAATGCAATATGCAATAAGAAGAAAGGACCGATGACGCAATACAATAAGCACTAGAGCCACTTCAATCGAACAATATCACAATCATACACAACATATCAAATGCGCCACGAATCATACACAAGAGTCAAAAATATAGAACGTCAATCATCAATCTTAGTCTGTTCTAAGCCAATGTCACTTTCCAGTCATCCTCACCCTCATCTACATACTTCAGCCCATCCACTTCACTACCATGAGACCATTCACCATTCCATTCAGAAATCGGCAACTCCGTGAACAAGCAACTCTGATTGCGATTTATGAATCCAAATGGAACAAACACTCAACTACAAAATAATATTTTTATCATTAATCCAAATTTACTACGAACGCCAACAGTAATCATCACTTACTCATAGCAGTTTTATTTCTTTGTCGTTGTAAAATTCCCATATATTTAATAGGTTTAACTCAATGGATTAGGATTACATTTGACACATGTGAATTTAGCTAATGTATCTTTCGATATCTCTATTTTTCGCTTTCAGTGCATTTAGCTACGGAAATACATACGATTATTTATCATTCTTTTATTACTCCTAAGATCAATTACAGTTGAATAGAAGCTGGAACACCCTAGCCATTCCAACCCCACATCAGCTTCATATTCCATGATAAACAAATCAACAAGAACTGAACACCAAACCTATATAAAATCCTCAACCCAGGGAACAGAGTCGCCGATCACCGACTCCAATCACTCACGTCCACACATCCCCCTCCCCTCAAAGAATCAATCGACGACCCCACCCATGCTCGAAGATCCATCAATGGCTTCACTCATGACGCCCCCCCCCCCCTTCATCCGCACTCGTTCTAGCGTCAGCATACTAGAAGTTTTCAATGTGTTGGATG
>CAJNOJ010000544.1:23875-47470 GCA_905250025.1 Adineta ricciae
ATTATCTGTATTATGTCCTTATCTCAGTCCATTTTGATGTACTTCGATATGACATATTCTTGCGTTCTCTTCTCTGTGGACGAGTATATAAACGCGTGTCTTGTATCAGAACGATGCGATCGATGAGGAAGAAATAAATAAGCGTAGTTCCATCAGCGCATACATCTCTTCCATCAGAAATCGTCACACTGTTCAGTTGCACAATCAATTGTCAAAATCAAACTGACAATATTATTCAAAAGCTTATAAATTTACTTTTCACGATAAAATATTTCTCTTAAAAAGCTGGTGAGGGATTGAGTTTCACATTTTAATCCCGAAGGGGCTACGCTGAAAGCTTTTTGACCATAAGTTCTCGAGTATCAGTCATTCAGGTAGTGCAATTGCATCTCATCTTTATTCAATCCATCTTTTCCCGTATGACTCTCTTTTCAGATATGAGAAGAATCTTTCTTTCACCTCTGACCCTATGGTTCAGTATGGATGCGGCATCATAATTTTCCATTTGGGGAAGCTCAGATAGTTCAAGTCCATTCTTGGCGTTCCCACTAGTTCAGTGTTCTTTTGACATACCCAACCTCGAGCCTCAAAATCCCTTCCAAACAATCTTTTATGAAGTTTTGAGCATTTTCGAAAAAATGTTTTTTTGATCTTTAACCTTTGATCTAGACACAAACAAACAGACAAACTGATTTTTTCATATGACCCTCCTTTCAGTCGAGAGGATTACTGAAGTGATGTGGATTAATACGATCAATCTATCTTCTTCAAATGCGTAAAAACATGAACAAATTGATAGTGCCCGTCAATATAGACTGTTTTCCATTCAGTAGTTGATTCTATACTTACTTTAATGAATTTTCGTTTTCAAAAAATAATGCGAATTCTTTATCAGAGTTTGTTATTATCGTCTGATACTTAAGTATTTTTAGAAATTCGACAGTTGAAAGCTTTTTATTAGGTTACGATATGATATAGAATTGGTGAATAAAGATATTCAAGTACTACAATTAATATTAAAAGAATGGTAATCAACAAGTCTGGTCGATTCGTGCTTTGAAACGCTACCAGTAGAACAAGGGTTTCCAAATATTCTATTACTTATCGGTCCTATGACGATTCAAGTATCGCCAACACGAAAGAAAAGAACTCTTAATGAAATGAAAGCTCATCGGAACTGCCACCTGAAATAGGACGTTCGATGATAGACTCGGTGATGCATAAATATTTATGACGTACCAAAAGTTCTGATCGCGAAACTTAAATTATAAAGCAACTCTCTTTTGGATTTATGTTGTAGTCGACTTGTTCAAGATATCAACTTTTACATTAAAGCTCAACATTGAATGCAAAATGTTGGCGAACATTGTCTCAAGTTGCGTTCACAGCAACTGAACTTTGCCTTTCAAGTCATTCAGCTAATTATTAGATCTCAATTATCTGACTGAGCTTTTTAGCAAGGCCAAAAAGCGCTGTAATTTAACAGATTCAAATTCACGCAATAACGAATATGAAAAGAAATCGATTAGACAATTTATATTTTCCAAGCTCTTATGTGCGAGAAAGAGAACTCTTAAACATAGAAGGAATGCAATATATTATTTATCATGTATGAGAGTAAATTTATACGAGGGATCCTTTGATAATTAAATAGCAGTGAAGATGAACTGTCATTTTAGAAGCTCGTCGTAATGCCTCTTGTGCACCAGCGTTGAAAAGTAAGGAGAATGTGTGAGTTTACGGTTCAACTTAGCGGATATTATGCTACCAATTATACGTTTAGCGAGTTTCCGAGTATAAATAGCCCCAAATGTTGGTATCAGTAAAGCTGAACTAAGATAGAGGGGCCAGTTCTTTTCTGACTGGTATCTGTAAATTTCATTTGAAATTAGAAATTGAAAGTTTTTCTCTTGAAACATTGTGATCATAATAATATTTAGAAAAAAATATACCAGTAGATGCAGACACATAATATGATATGTTTCATTGCCAATTTTTATCAAAATATCATCGTCAGCAATATGCTTTGAGGCACATTTTGCAACGAATATATAAAGATAGATACCGATACAAGATGTTAAAATAGGTAACCAAACTGGTGCGAATTTAAAATCAGCATTGTAGTGGAGATAATACGTATCGTTCCCATAATAGTATACAATTTGGCAAATAATAATAAATGCTAAAAGAAAATTTCTTCCTGTGAATAAGATTGCCTGATACTTCTCGATATGTTTACGATACATCAGCCCACAAAAATGAAATAACAACCCAAATGATGTTCGAATGAAAATACGCTTAAACATGTTATGGTTAAGGAATGGTAACGTCTCTGGTGATGTAGATGGTGTCGTGGAACGAGGTGATGTATATGACCATCGAATATTCACTAATGTTATTAATAAAAACCAAATACAATAAACAATATCAACTCTTTTATCGTCATTCTTGTTAATGTAGATAAATTGCATAATGATTATTATAAGCCATAAATCAGATATAAACCAGCCTACAGCACAAATACTAGATATACCGCCAAATATCGGTTTGAGAAGTGGAGCCATTGAATATTCTAACAAATCCATGTTGAAATAAATTCTTATTAAATTAACTGATAAATATACTTGTAAACAGTAACAAATAACTGTAAACAAGAACTGATATAGACAATAAGGTAATATCAGCTCTTTCGTCTTCTTTGCACAATAAAATAATTTCATACGAAACCCATGAACTGATTTAAAAAAATAGCCAGAAACAAAGAAAAACAGTGACATTACGAATGTTGTACTAGGATATGCGAATATCCATGGTAAGTGGTAATGAACGCCAACAACATATATAATACCTATTGCTTTTAATAAATCCATCTCTTTGTTCCTCATCTTGAAAGATACCTTTATACAAACTATTATACACTCTTAGTTAAAAGATATTAGACAAATATTTTCACGTAGTCAAAACACTCGTTGAACAATGTTTAAAATGGATTACTTGTGAACAGTCGTCGGAACTCGGCCACTGTTTCGGTGATAGACGAAAAAACACTGATTTGATGATTCCAACTCTTCATTACCATTTAGAAACCCTGTCTATCAACTAAGTATAGTAAAGAGATCTTGCGTGTAAAGGTACCTTTACAAAGGCATATATGGTGACAGAAAGTTCTGAAATGTTATAGTAATTAGAATCAAAGTGTACAAAAAAAAGTATTATGGAGCTGCGTTAACCGTATGAAACTGTATTCGTCCATACGGTCCTTAGAGGAATCTACTAGGGAAGAGAGTAGACCATTCTGTGATCTTAGGAGTGCTGCCTTTTGCTAAACGAATCTTATTTTTCTTGGATTGTGCGAAATTTATTTCGTTCCGTTCATCTTTCTTTGTAAGTTTCTACAGTATTTTTCCGAACGCTTACGAAAAGGTCGAGGAGACAATATGATGATAAAAAACAGAGAAAGAGAACAGAAAACATCGCAGACTGTGGGCATCGGTGACGTAATCGTCGTATGAATATGTCTAGATTGTTTTTGTTCTTCCGATACAATCCATTGTGTAACTAGCGACACCGTGCCGAGGGAAGGAATCGAACTTTCTGATATCTGAATTCTGAATCAGCATTCAGACACATAGAGCCGCTATGCCATCTTCGATTAAACGAACCTTATTATACAAGTTTTAGGTGATGCGAATGGGCCAGCTTAGACAAAATTCGAGCGAACAAGAGTAGGAGGTGCTATTACTAATACTCATGCTATTTCTATGTGATGCTCGGTTAACACGAATACGAACTACGTAAAATCGGATTTCAACTGCTTTTAAGATGGTGTCGAAGTATTTGTGATGTATGGAAAATGTAAAAACGCTTTATTTTCTGTTTTTTTACGCTCTGATTTTTGTTTACAACACGCGCACATATTTCATCCATACTGTCGGACATGCATGAGTGCATTTCATTCTTTCTTTTTCACAGGCCTAACATGTAATATTTTCCACTTTTGCTTCTCTCACAAATACGCTTATGTCGTACGTAAGATATATATATGTATATACTTGAGGAGAAATACATACGAGTAAGTCATACAAAAGGTAAATATCGTCTCTTATTATGAAAAACAACCAATTTTGCGTTCAGTCAATAAGGAGCTACAACTTGATCGAGGTGAACTTCTTTTTCATTGCTGAAATAGCAGCGA
Source organism: Adineta ricciae (assembly GCA_905250025.1). Classification (NCBI taxonomy): domain Eukaryota; kingdom Metazoa; phylum Rotifera; class Eurotatoria; order Adinetida; family Adinetidae; genus Adineta; species Adineta ricciae. Next base: position 28,071 of record CAJNOJ010000544.1, read on the forward strand.
ACTTTTCTATTTAACGCTGCCTACTTTTTATGTGCCGTAAATCAATCATTTGTTGTTCTGTCGATCGACGGGTGAACGAGTTCGATTGAATATACTACTTTTTACGAAAAAATCATCGAGTAGAAGAATATTTTCGAGCACTTTTTATGATTTTCAGAAGATTCCGTATAAAAAATTCACCATTTAATCCTCGAAAACGTTCTGGCCATTTCACAAGCTTACTTTTTCAGTAATTTCAACAAGTAGCGCTTGCCATGCCGACTCACTTAACCCTCGACTGTGGAGGACAGATATTTTTTTCGTGTCCCAATTGTGAGACAAATTGATCTAAGAATTTCATACACGAAGAAACAATTGTCATAGCACTCTGCCATGACTCATGTGTATGTGATCGTGATGACTGAGTCATTTGCATATGACTTGAGATCCTTGAGCCATATATACAGTATACATAGGAAAAAGAGCGTTTATGCTAGCGTCGGTGGTCTCTTCCCAAGGGGGAAACGGCGAATTATTGATTATTATTGATTACACGTGTTTAGGGCTGATTAATGTTGATTATTACTGATTAGTGTTGATTAGCGGTGATTAGTAAAGATAGAGAAGTCGAATAAACGGTTTCTACTATTTCAAGTATCTTGAATCTTTTGCTTCTTTCTAACAAGAGCTGAATTGGTGGTTTTCATAGATATCCTTACAGTGTCGTTATCAACTATTACAACGATCTGAAAAGCATTGTTTTAAGTTTTACAGCAGTTGTTGTAATTTTATTTTGGTAGGATATAAGAACAACCTTATCTATCTCTTATTTCGGTGAAAATGTTCGCACACAAAGAAAGAAAGAAAGTTAATCAGTTTTTTAGTATTGAATAACCTGTGATAGTCGATTAGTAGACAAACTGGTAGTATTCTTTGTCCGAAGAGCGCAAGCTATGGGGTTGCGTAACAGTTTACTTGTTTCATTAACTTTGACCTTGAAATACAGAATTCCTCATTAAAAGGTATTTTATGATGCTTAAACCTTACATTTTTTTTAAAGTTCTGATAATTGTTTGTTCTAGACATTTTCATCGTCGTAATCATCATCCCCCTCGCTTGTAATTGATCTCTGAGACCTAGAACATTCGTGAAAGCTATGTAACATAGTGATATTGTTAAAATCTAAACTAATCTTGTTTTGAAAATTCCTTTGTACCAGAGATGATCACAGGGCAGGACAGGGCAGGGCAGGACAGGGCAGGACAGGACAGGGCAGGACAGGGCAGGGCAGGACAGGGCAGGACAGGACAGGGCAGGACAGGGCAGGGCAGGACAGGACAGGGCAGGACAGGGCAGGGCAGGGCAGGACAGGACAGGGCAGGACAGGACAGGGCAGGACAGGACAGGGCAGGACAGGACAGGGCAGGACAGGACAGGGCAGGACAGGACAGGGCAGGGCAGGACAGGACAGGGCAGGACAGGACAGGGCAGGGTTGAAGATTTTTACCCTGTAAATATGACCATTGGTCACGCATGAAAAGTTACATTTTTCTGTTTTTCTGTAGAAGTTAGAATACTGTATAAAAGAGGGCGCCATCAAATAGTGCAGAGAACGCTCCTCCTCAAATGTTTTCTGCAAACAATATGGTGATAAAGGAATAAAGATTTAAAAAGTAAAAGTGATAATGTATCATTGTTCAAAGTTTGATTTTGTACAATTAACGTTTCCTGTGGAGAAAATCACCAATATTATGAGCACAGCTTATAATCTCGATGGGTAAAACGGAAAATCGACAACAGGAATTTGGATAACGGAACTTGGACAATATTGCCGGATTTAAAAAACTGCCTAGAGATAGGGTGAGGGTGTGGATAGGTCTGGGCAGTAGGATACTACATGAAAATTTGTACTGAAATACTCCTAGGAAAGCCTATACAGTTTTTCAAACCTGCAAGATTGTCCAAATTCCTATTGTCGATTTTCCACTAAACCATTTATTACATGATTTGTGGAAGAAAGTTCTTGTAATTTCATTTTCAATAAAATAATGTGTCACAGTATGGAATAAAACAATTGTTATTCTGTAACAAAATTCATAAGTACATATAAATACTCTATGAAGTTTGCAGGGTACCCTGCCGCGTCCTGCTCATTTTTCGCTAGCAGGGCAGGGTGTCTTTTTTTCTTTTTAGTTTTTTCCTGACAGGACAGGGTAAGATACAACAGGATACAGGACAGGACAGGGCATGAAAATGTTACCCTGTGATCATCTCTGCTTTGTACAGTTTTTTTTTGTGAAGCTTAAATCATAAGCATTATATTCAACCATACAAAGAAGAAAGGTTTTAGAAACAATATATGATATTGTTTAGAGCACATAGCTTATGTGGAGCTTACGTCATCGTGTCCCCTACTATCGAGATCAAAGTTTGAATCTAATTCATCGTTTTGATTTGTAAGAATTTATATATGGGCAAAAACAGGACATTTCTCGCGTTTTTTGAGACTCAAAGTAAATATGCAACAATTAAAATATTCGGGCATATTAGGCCGTAGTATCTAGTTTTTGAAAATGGTGTTCATTTTTTTCCCAAAGCTTTGGGAAGTAAACATATTCTATGAGTGGCCTAATTCGACGTATATTATAAATGAACCGCTAATAGACCTATATAAATTCAAACATATGTAGATATATACATAAACCTATAAGTTTACGAATAGTTAGTTATATACTTAGTTATATCGATAGCTGTACATCAAAATAGATTGACATATACCTCGGTTAAGGATGCCACGAAGACCTTTACATACGTATATCTCGACTGAGGGCATTGATGAGGCTATGTTAAAAAGATGTGCCCCTATCTATTCATAAACCCACATGGGTGGATAAGTAGGTATGCGTATAATTAAATCTATTCGTATATATGCATGAAACAAGCACCGTAGTGTGTTAGCAATTCAATGATTATATTATAAGTCGAATTAGGCAGCTACTCGATCAATATAAATGTTGCGCTTTATTCGTACTCTGTCATGTCATTAACGTGGAATAGGATTAAAGTTTTGAAGGATCTTACTATAATCAGGAAAATATCTTACTGTTGTCTTGTAACCTGAAGAGTCATCTACAGAATGTAAAAGGCAACATAGAAAAACAGAATTAAAGTCGACAGCATTTGTCCATGAGCGTGTCTCAAGTTAAAGTTGATGTCTCGTTTGAGCGACATCGCTAACCGCAGCTTTTAGCAATAACTTCGCACGGGGAGATTTTACAATACTTAGTTTTCCTCACTATGTAGCGCAGTTTAGCATACATACAATGTCTAAAAATCAGCTTTCGGAGACTTCACTATGCTAAGATATTCATGTCAAAAGTGGACAATGTCATGTCGCTATTGAAATCATTTTCCTTATACATATGCTTTTCCTATTGTGTGATGTACTATAGAACCTTCAGCCTACTTTCATATTTGATTAGATATTTAATATATTTGAATGCCCTGATCGCATAGAAGAATGCCACGCAGTTTTCGTCTTTTTACATAGGCTATCAGTTTCTACCATTCAGATTATGTTGTAGAAGTTATAGGTTCGTATAAAGGAAAACAGTTTGTAGTATTTTCTTTATGGCAATAGACTTCCCTGCGTCTTTACAGAAAAGAAGCATGTGCTTGATAAAGCTTATCTGTCGAATCTGAGCTATTTTCATTCATCATGGTTGATTAAGAGTGATTAATATTGATTTTGGGTGATTAGATGATTATTTAAACTCCTAATCCGCTGTTTCCCCCTTACCTCTTCCTATATCGCACTTGTTCGCTGTTTCTGCATCGATAGACTTCAGAACAATTCAAATGCTTTGCGCAGATATATTCAGTAACTTTCAAAAACAAAATACAGAATTTTTCCTACTCTTTTTGGAGAGGCATATAAAAACCTCAATTTGATACTACCAATGCAATATGCGACTAATAACACTCGTCGGGGCAGACTCGCTATGCCCTCGACTGAACCACTGACTAAAAATAAAATAGTCTTATGTGCGTTTTATGCAAAAAAAAGACAGAAGTGTAACCTTTGAAAGGGTCCCCAGAGACTGATCTTCATTCGCCTCACAGTCTTCAAAAGAGTCAAAGGACTACTTGCGCTGCTGTTAATTATTCTATATTCCTGACTGACAATTACTCTTCACAGGAAGCAGAAGTTCACTATAAATGACTATTATGGATTTGCACCTTTAAACATGTCCTCCTTTTTCTAAAAGAAAGATAATTTCGGTAAGACCAAATGAGACTCAGTATATATTTTGCATTCGAACGTGTCGGATTGTTGATACTTTGGTAACTGGCTAGATTACCAGGCGCCGCTCCAAAGCTGTCCCTGTCTATCATATAATTACCCGTGTGTTACTAAAAAGTATCGAAGCTTAGCATTTAAGATTGCTTTCCAGTATGTAACTTGTGAACGAATGTACTTTTGGATTACTGGCCTTTGGTATGCGACAGTCAACCGAGTGTGTTTTTACTTTTTCGTAATCAACTCTTCTATGTAGCCCTCGTCTGAGGCGCGGATGAAATATTTTCTTCATTTCTGTCACGTCCTTGCCCCTTCACCCCTCATCCAGTCAACCTCGAGCTTCAGGTTCCCTCCCAAACGATGTTTCATGAAGTTGTGAGCATTTTCGAAAAAAATATTTTTTTGACCTTCGACCTCTGACCCTGACACAAACAGACAAACATACAAAATATTTTTCGTATGACCCTCCGTTCAGTCGAGGGAACAAGAAGAAAGAAACGATGACGCAATACAATAAGCACTAGAGCCACTTCAATCGAACAGCATCACAACCATACACAACGTATCAAATGCGTCACGAAGCATATACAAGAGTCGAAAATAGAGAACGTCAATCATCAATATCTGTCTCCTATAAGTCAATGTCACTTTCCAGGCATCCCCACCCTCATCTACATACTTCAGCCCATCCACCTCACTACCACAAGACCACACGCCATTTCAACTAGAAATCGGCAACTTCGCGAGCACGCAACTCTAACTCCGATTAATCAATCCAACTGGAACAAACGCTCAACTACAAAAGAAAATTTTTGACATTTGCCCAAATTCAGTACGAACACCAACAATAATCATCACTTACTAGCAGAAGTTTTATTTCTTTGTATTTGTCAAATTTCTATATTTTTAATAGGTTTAACACGATGGATTAGGATTACATTTGACACATGTGAATTTAGCTAATGTATCGTTTGATATCCCTATTTTTCGCTTTCACGGCATTCAGCTATAGTACTGTGTACGATTATCTGTCGTTCTTTTATTACTCCTGACATCGGTTATAGTTGAATAACAGTCAGAACACCCAAGCCACACCAACTGCGTTCTAACAACACTCCTAGCCATCCCAACTCCACGTCAGCTTCATATTCCATTATAAACAAATCAAGAAGAACTGAACACCAAACCTACATAAAATCCTCAAGTCAGGAACAGAGCGGCCGATCACCGACTCCAACCACTCACGTCTACCCTCCCCCTCCCCCAAAGAATCAATCGACGACTCCACCCATGCTCGAAGATCCACAAATGGCTTCACCCAAGACCCTCCCCTTCGCCTTTCATCCGCACTCGTTCTAGCGTCAGCATACTAGAAGTTTTCAATGTGTTGGATGGTTTTAAAAAAATATTTTTTGACCTTTGACCCCGACACAAACAAACAGACAAACTATTTTTTACATATGACCCTTCCTACAGTCGAGGGAAAAACGGATTTTCCGTCTTTATGATTTAGTTGTCATAAATGCCATCCCCTCTTGACTTGACTCTATAGAACTGAATTTTTCATCAGCAATATCGAGTATATACACTTCCAGAAACAGTCCTGGCCATTTGTGTTTAAGATCTTACTGTCGCGATCTGCGAGTCTCTCAGCATTCGAAAGTGGGGCTTTTAGAGATTTTTCAAAAGGGTCGAAACTACCACTGGCGTACGTCTGTGAATATCCAGAAGCAAAATTTCAGCTCAACTGACCAAGCTGTCCTCGAATTCTGAGAATCAGTGAAAAATGAGGAGGACGCCTTAATGATTTACAGTTGCCGATCAAAGATAAATACTAGATTCCCTTATTTTTAAAATATTTTTTCGTCTTTTTTATATTGTGATTACTGAATTTGTTTATAAAGTTTGGAGGACGGGTGCTGAGTAAAGCGTGAATATGTTACTATTTAGTAGCATCTGTCCGTGAAGACGCAAACATCTTTACTCTCTCAGCTTATACTGAAATATCAAAATGACAATATGTAAAAATATCGAAGTGTAAAAATACCGAGGAAATATTCGAGATTATACTAAAGAAGTAGAAACTGAATAACAAAGGATAATTGAGAGTCATTACAAACAAGATGCGACAGTTTTTCTATTATATGTAAAAGTGTCAATTTCATCTCAATTATCATTATTGCAATCACTTTTATCATTTATTATAGGAGTTTTTTTTTCAAAGGGTAAGCGTGTATATTTGACGGGAACACTTTTGTACGCATCCAGCCCATCTATAAATTTACATTACCATCCTCGCTCACCCTCATACACTCAGTCACCTTCAAGATCAATGGAAAGCAAAACGTTTGATTTTAGTCGTTTAGTAGTTAAAGTTTAAACTTCCATTCAGGTTAAATCGTTTGATCCAACTTTACTATAAAGATTTGCTTTCATTGCATTCTACATGGATTTATTTCAGGGGAGAGACCCATAATTTTTCTTCGCTGCTACTTCTCCCCTCGTCTTCTGTTAATATATCGCTTTCAGTCATTCAACATTTTATTGCACAGTTGATCAACGAAAGATAGAGCGCTGAAGATATTAGATGACTAGTTTACCCCTGGTAGAATCTCAAATCTTTCATGTGTTGAATGAAGACAATTGTAGATTGTTTCGAATCTCTTTGAATCACTAATAATCATGGTTCCGGTACGAAATAGAAAGCTTTTACTACTGACTGGTACCATCACTGGTTCTTTTTACGTCTCCTTGATTTTAATTAACTTTCATTTTACATATAAACATTCGATATTAACGATGAATACAGTAACCTTGGATGCTAATAATGAGACGCGAATAAGTATATGCATGATGGTGCCTGTTACTAGTAGAAATATTCCTTACAATAGATCATTGGGTATCGGTTTATTGAACCAGCCATTGGTGAGAGCTTTTCTGCCATCCATATTTAGTACTGCTGAATCAAAGTATAACTATGATTTGTATATTGGTTATGATTATGGTGATGTGTGGTATGATAACGTTAGCAATTGGCAACAGCTGCTTATATTTATCGAACACCTTCGGCGCAATAACAGCCAATCGAATAACCTGCATATTAGAGTGAAGCCTTTGATACTGTATGCAACAGAGCAACGTCTTACTGCTATGTATAATACGATTGCGGCGGCTGGATATAGGGATCGTTGCGACTACTTCTATCCAGCCAATGATGATTTGCAAATAAGAAGCTATGGATGGACAACTGCTGCCATACAAAGCCTAAATAGTTGTCACGTGGCTAAGGATTTCGGAGCTGTTACATTCAAAGACATTACCCTATGCCGATATCCAACCTTTAATCTCGTTCATCGCACACACTTAGATCTACACGAAGGTGTTTATTATCCAGTACCTTCACACGGAGCGCATCAAGATTTGTGGATCTTTGGATTATATGAATTATGGCAGTGTTCATTCTATCTTTCTGAACATCAAGTTGCTAACCATGTTGGCATAGGTTTAAACACACGTTACAAGTATGGAAATTCAAATGGCCTTGAAAAATGGATTAAACGTTCTCGATGGACTTTATTTCAGAAGCTACAAAGTCTACCACATCTGTATAATCAATCATTTATTAACTCATCTCAAATAGATAACAATATACGGACAGAAGTTCCTTGTTAAGTTTTCCATGTTTGAATCGGCTAAGAGATGTATGAGGGTGCGCAGGGGAGAATGTCATATAATGTTCGATATTTTGTGCACCAAAATCAGATATTATATGATATTCGTGCTTTGAATGGATCGACCTATCGATGTACGAATAGTACCTGGAAAATCCGTTTATTAATCTATTCTTGTACTACCGTTATAATCTAATTTTAATTTAAGTCTTCGTTTCCGAGGAGTAAACTACTGAGATTTTGATATACTTCGTCGGTACTAGTCCATTGTAAACAATGAGCTAGAATTGATTTAAGAAATCAAAATGCTAAAAATTCACTTTCTTATGTAAACGAACAATTAAAATCAGGTTATAGTAGTATCATAACGGTGGATTGATGTTCGACTTTTTTCAGTCTCTTGCGTTCATGAAAAGTAACCATGCATACAAAATAGCTTGATCTAACCCGAAGAATATAGTTATATCTTAATGTTAACTGCCACCGATCGATTTGTCCTACTACGACGGCGAGTAGTAAACAGTGGATGGTGATAATGAGTGGCTGAAAGTTACTCAGGAGCAGCTGTAAAGTAAAAATCCATCCTCACCTACCCTCATACTCAAGCAGTTGATGTCCAGTGAATGTTTTCGACTACGTGAAATAAATCTTGTTTAATTTTATATAGATCTAGTTAACGTGATGAAATGGTTGCGAATCTTTATACTTATACTGGTTTCCAAAGTTATTACAAGCGTCGAACATCGAATGCATACGCGACGTGATCTTCGGTTAAGTAGTAAAAATCTACTCATAAAGAAAATTAATTTTTGCACTGAGTACAGCAATCCTCATAACTTAATAGTCGTGGTGAAAAGCGCAGCAGAAGTTTCCGGTATTCATTACGAACGAAGAAAATTCATCAGAGAATCGTGGGGTTTAGATGCTTCTCAAAAGTACGAAATTCCTCCTGTTTTATTTGCGATTGGAAAGTCGAAATTTAATGCATCAATATATCAACAACTATTAGAAGTTGAAGAAGAACAGTTCCATGATATATTACAATTTGACTTTATTGATAATTATTCTAATTTAACTCTAAAAACAGTTGCAGTACTGAAGTGGTTTTCTCAACAGTGTCCAAATTTTACTCTGGTGTATATAAATGATGATACGATGATAAATGTAAAAAATTTGCTAATACATCTAAAACAAAGCAATGAAATGGCAATTTATGGACAAGTTCGGGAATATTTAGAATTTGAACGGGGTTCATCCGATCCAATTGCTCAGGGATTATTAACTCCCAAATCGCAACTTGCTTCGGATTCTTTTTTGGATTATATATATGGTGCATTCGTCATATATCCGCCGCAAGTAATTATACCCTTAGTTCGTGAAATATTTGATTCAGCTCCAGCATTCTGGATCGAAGATATCTACGTCAATGGAATAGTAGCTGAAAAGCTGAAATTAATACGAAAAAACTTAGTAAATATACTTCAAGTAGGCAAATCCTATGGAGTTTCTGATTTAATGTCATCAGTATTTACGAAAGCTATTGCAATTATTGACTGTGATGTTAATTATCAACGCAAAATTTGGAAAAATCACACTGCTGTAGCTTTACTCTTTGAACAGAGAAAAAGAAAGAAACTTTTCTTAGCTGGAATTCTTTTGTGTTTCCTCTTTTTTATACGCAGACTAGTTTTCAGCAGTTCTGGATTAAAATCATTATGCAACGGTAAGATAAAAGTGCTTTATCATAAAACACGGTAAGATATTTTATACATCCGAGTTATATTATCTATAATCTGTTTCTAAATTTCTTCTAGTCGCATTATCAGCAACCTTTTGTCTCGCGACAGAAAAAGTAAATTAACTTATATTAATATCAGCTTTCATATATTAAAAAGAGACCGCTTTACAATTACTTCGTTGATAATAATATTGCTGTTACTCGCTGTACTTCAAACGGCAATCAGTTCATCGAGAGAAGAACGAGTTAAACACAGAGATATTTATTTAAACATAAGTATAATTAATCATCGAGAATACCATGATGAGATATGGTTTTCATATGTGTACGCAGCAAGGAAAGCTAACCCTTTAAATTCTATTCTAGCATTTACTAATGTGACAAGAGATGCCTCGATAGCACTAAAAGCCAGAATAAGACTACAGTCTTTATATGAAATGACTTCAATGTGGATGAATCAAGTATATCCATTTCTGCCATTTGAATGGTCTTATGAGTCATCAACGAATGGCATCGATGATAACAAGTTCTGTATGCAGAACCTTATTATATTCACAACCTCTCAAAAGGATTCACCAGCACCAATTCTACTAGTACTGAAAAGATTAGATGAAAAATGTCGCAGCTCTGATCGAATTTATTTCATATTAATACAAGTGAACGAAGCCCACGTAGATTTACCATTTGATATATCAATAATTAGAGAATATCTTTCGTTTCACAATAACACAATGCCAAATCATATACAGATTCATTTCCTTACTCTATCTAAACATGTTCAGAAGTTCACTACTAATTGGATTGAAAACGCGGATAATGAAACTAAAATACTTTTAGACAAATTAAAAACGATTCATCGTATTCATTTGTGGCTGCCGATATTTCCCATAAAATTATCACGGCAGAACCGCATGCCAAAACAGTTTGTCGTTCAAGGTACAGTTACACATGTGCGAAAAAATTATTCCGGTCTCTCACAGAGCTTATTAAAATCAGCTGATCAATTAAAAAAGACCAATGTGACAGTGCTAATCATCAGTGGCTTAGATTATTATAAATTTCCGCTTCCTGTTGATGCAAAATTGATTAATCAATCAATTATCCAAATTCGAGCAAAATATATGTTAGATACGCCTGTGGGCTATCAAGAATACTATTCTGAAATTCAGTCGTCAATTGGTATGTTACCATTACTCGGTAATAAACACTACTACAAATCCGTTGCCTCCTCTACAATACCGTCCTCTATTATCAACCGCACACCACTGGTTGTAGATGAAAAGCTGTTAGAAGCTTATCCAATATTAAATAAACAGTCGGTATGGGTGAAACTACAAAATGAAGATGATGCACAAGCGATGATTAGAATATCAAATTCTAAATATTTATACCAAGAATTACAAGAAAGGCAAGCTGCGCTAGTGCAAATAGCGGAGGACAGCTATAGACACAATATTCAGTTACTGAAATCGTTCGAAATATTTTTCACCTAGTCTAAAGCGTAAATAACACATGCAATTGTCGCAGAAGGGTTATGAGCCTATCTTTAATTGTACCCGTCTTGACAAAAACTATTTCAGCAACGTAGTAGAGCGACTTTCTTCGTTCGATTCCACGACGATACACGTCTTGCCACTTTCTCATCACCTTTTTCTGTACTCAGTTTCTTGTGCTATAATAAGCTCAAATGAAGAAAAGCTAAGATATACAAAATGATTAAGTTAAGTGCATTGTGTGCTCAGCATGTTCTTACACATGATTTCAAAAGAAGACGAGGATAGATTGTATATAAATGGATTATATGGAACGTAAGATAGTTCTAGTAGCAATATTTCTTAGTAGAGAAAAAGGGCCGAATAGGCGTATCTTATTGCGTACTTTTTAATTCGAAGGTGATCCTGATTCAGAATAATCATTTGTGTAACATTGGGAAGGTATATTGTGAGAGAAAATGTGTTGCTAGTATAAAAACGGAATTAATCTTTATTAACGTACACAATTTTATCGATTTATTCATTTAATTGTATTGACACCAGCGAGGATACCCGGTGACAATTGACAAATATCTATATCAAACGCCCTATGCGTTGAAAAATTGTAGCAGATAGCAAAATCAACATGCTTCAAACTTCTCCTTTTGTGAGTCTTGTCTTTGCTATATCGTGCATTGCACAAAATGACAATTTCAGTTATAATTCGCTACACAAAAGAATTACTGGAGTCAATTTCTTGGTTAAAAAATTGTCTAAAATACTTCTTTCACCAAGATTTATTCTCAACTGTAGACGTTCGCTCATCAGCCTAATTTTCACTCTCAAGCTATTCCATTCCCCATATTCATTCGACCCTCATCATTATCCTCATATACACAATCATCTACAGTGTGTCCCGAAAGTCACTTCCTAAAAGTTTTTAACGATATTTTCACTATTTTACTTCACTATATCGACTTTGTTTTTTAAACGATAGAGAAATTCACAAAGTTTATTTTTATTTATATGGTTTTTATAAATACTGTTCAAAAGTATTACCTTCCAGCGAAATACAAAAATTCAATCTGTTGCCTATTCCGAGAAAAACATTATGCAAAGTTTTTTTNATAAATAAAAATAAACTTTGTGAATTTCTCTATCGTTTAAAAAACAAAGTCGATATAGTGAAGTAAAATAGTGAAAATATCGTTAAAAACTTTTAGGAAGTGACTTTCGGGACACACTGTATATCCCTGGTAAAAACGATTTCGGTAATTGATTTCGAACGGTAAGAAAACCGTTATACAAAATTTTAGATTCTCTGCAAGTTTTTTTCACGACAGCTGTATATATATATATTTTTTTAAATTGTGTGCTTCTGATCCTTTAATAAATAAGAAGGAAGATGTCATAATGCACAATAGTTTAGGTGGTTTTATCACCAATCATTATTGTCATAGTTAGTGCAAAAGTGTTGAAATACAGATCGAAACTAATGCGATCATTGCGGTGCAACTGCGTCGCAATGTGGCCACAATAGCAAACATGGGAGTGATACTCACAGCTGTTGCGGAAGTTTTATTCTTTACTCAATGCAACAGCTTTATTTAGTGAACTAACGTCGAGTAAGATGAGGAAATTTTTACTTATAAGTGGAAATATAATTTATAGTCAGAATGAAGACAATGTGAAAAGAGCGAAAAAATAAAATGAAATTAGTAAAACACTTTTTGAATTAGTAAGTTAAGAGAATTTCAAATTTGAAGTAGTCATATCAATGAAAGTCAACGAGTTATCGGCTCTTTATATAGCACAAGAACCTCCACCAGAACCAGAACCATTGCAGACCTTATCACCATAGTAAGCATAGGAACCGCGGCCGTCGCCAGATCCGCTACCACCGCTAGAACCACTACCACCATCATTATTACGAGTAGCTCCGCAGTAACGGACAGTACTATTGTCAAGACAAAGAGTACAACTGCTAACACAACAAACACTAGCACTGCAAGCTGGTAGAGCTAAAATTTAGATTTATAAAACATCAGTCATCGTCAATTAAATCAACCAACTAACTACTTGTCATTAGTTATCTTTGAGTCTTTATATGTGGGTAAATGTCAAAGACATGTGCGTGATTTGGCAAGACTTGTTATTTTCTTGTGGCTTACCAATAATTTCGATCAACGTTTCCCTTATTATTTTATTTGTTGTTAATCTCGGAAACTAATCATAACAAACAGTATTCAGTTCTGAACGCTACCATATTATCATGAGCTTAACATTAATATATCAATTGATGCCAAATGTATGCTGCTAGAAAACTCAGATTATCATTTTACCGGGATTTCTCTTAGAAACATTGGATACTTTTAGTTCATGTTGCACAAATTGGCATACAAGTGAACTTAAATCGAAGTTTATCTTTGGAGGCGAAAAGTCGAATGGAAACTATTATGGGCCATTCAAGAAAAAATTGTGTGAAGAAGTGACTTAGAATTAGAATACTAGTACAACTATTCTCATGGAAAAACACAATACGTTGCACAACGGGTCTCAGTGTGATTACTCACGAGGGAACCTCCTGGAGTGATTAACGGGTTTAAAGCACATCTTTTGGCCATAAGTAGACCTCGATGGTGTATGAAAAACCTCCAGAGGATTTTGGCCCTTAGGCCTTTTCTACAGCCTAAAATTCTACTAAAATGGGTATAACTCTGTAGAAAAGGCCTAAGGGCCCAAATCCTCTGGAGGTTTTTCATACACCATCGAGGTCTACTTATGGCCAANTTTTCAGAGTTAAATATCTTGGGAAGAGAACGATTTTTTTAGTCGAAATTTTTAGCGTATTCTAGCCACAAGTATAGCTATGTGTGGGCCAAATTTCAGCTCTAAATAATGTGATTCGATTTGTTGATACATATCGACCTACAGGCTAAAATTCTACTAAAATGGGTATAACTCTGTAGAAAAGGCCTAAGGGCCCAAATCCTCTGGAGGTTTTTCATACACCATCGAGGTCTACTTATGGCCAAAAGATGTGCTTTAAACCCGTTAATCACTCCAGGAAGTTCCCTCGTCAGAGGATTACTGCTTCGCTGACATTTCGAATAATTTTTCATCTGCCATCGCATTGGCCCAATATGAATTAATCAGTGAATGGTGTACTTGTAATTTCTAACTTAACGTTAAGAATGCGGAAGCCACTTACATGTTGTGCTTGCTATTGTTGTCGCCAATTTTGTAGTAGCCACAGTTGATGTTGAAGCTGTCCACAGAAACAAAAGCATTATTAGTAAAATCAGTTAGGAGCATATGGAAATCACTTGGTCAAGAGAGGGGAACATATTGCTTTTAGCTTGCTGCGTAATCATTATCGGAAAGCTAACTTGAATCAAGTTTTAATGCTAGATAACAGAGACCGGATACTAAGTACGGGTCTAGGGCAGTTGCTCGCAGAGTAAACTATTAGCAGAATCATGGAGGAAATAATTGAATCTAGATTAGTTAAGTCAATCAAGACGATTTTGGCCGATTTCTGAGGGGAAACTTTTTAACTAAATTTTAATACCAGTTACGCGTAGCGTGGGTAGAAAACGGAGCTGATATGGTCACACTAAACCTGCGGTATCAGTGACTCTAATAGTAATAAGCTCACTGAAGCTGTACTCATAGACTGGATTTTACTCAGATCACAGGCATATGTATATTGGTCGTAGTCACTATTTTTGCGTGCTCAGTCGTGCGTCCAATCGTGGAAGAACATGTCTATCAACGGATCACTGACACTTTACACTCGTACTCGAGTAGTGCAACTTTCAAATAATTTATGTCACCAAATCATTATGGCCGAGATATGAAACTTTTTAAAATCCTTTTTTCACTGAATCTAGTCGAAATCTTCCTGATTTACTTAACTAATCTTGATTCCATTATTTCCTTCATAATTATGCTAATAGTTTACTCTGCGAGCAACTGTCCATTTCCCTTATTAAGATGTACAATTCCATCCGATTTCGCATACGTGATGTATTTCTACGCAGCTTTGTTACATGTGGCTATAGTTTGCAAAGATCTTAAGAATAATACATATAGTATAGTCGAATAATGCAAGCAAAACAATAATAAGAAAATTCATAATAAACACACTAACATTTTTAGAGGACGAAAAAATCAATCAGACGATCTTGAAGATGACCACACAGGATGTATGTTAACAAAGAAAATATATCTTTGCTCTCGCACTCACCCTGACCTGTTGGCAAAAAGATATCGGGATCGAGACAAAAAGCTTTGTTCTACCAAAACCTAGACTGCATCTACTTCAGGTAGTTAATTAGATGCGAGTGAAGTGATAACTGAAGTATTTTATTTATGAAGTCTCACTATTGCTTCCTTCAGAAGCATCCATTGTATATTCAGAAGACACAGCTAGAAGTGCAAGGACGGGTTAAATACGAGAGCCAATATAGTGAGAGATTGAATACACATTTCATTTTAACTATTTTCTGCTTCAAACCACTCACGTTTAGTCTCAAAGATTATTCTATTGATTAGGATTAGACGTGACTCGCTAATCTTACCTGGATTATAACTGTCAAAAGAACAAAATGTAATTGAAGCCAAAAGCTCGCTGCCGTCATTTGTAGTAATCGTGATGGGAGTTACGACTGATGCAAGCTTCAGTTCTATTCGACGCTTGATATCCACAGCACATTTCTCAAAGCAACTATCAGTGATGCAGGAACTGTCGGGACATCTGATGATGAACAGTCCTAAAGATAAAACGTTGCTTCCTCCGCAAGATAAGCCGACCCTAAACACCATGTACCATAGAAATAATGATTCAGGAGCAAAAGAAATTCAGGAAATAGTTTACCTAGTTTGTCGCTTCCGCGTTCCGCGATTGGTTAATCCTGTAGTTCGAACAGAAACTACTGGAGTTGAGTAGCCAAGAGCTTTGTTGACCTATAGCACGAGATTCAGATGGTCTCAATCATAAGGGAAGAACAAAGAATTAAAGCGAACCTGTGCACTTATTCCATCCTGATTTGCGATTGTCTGCGAGCCCGTAAGAGCCAGATTGATAGCTGCGTTCATAGTGAAAAGTCGCACAGCTAGAAAGAAACAGAATAAAGCTAAAAACAGTGAAAGCGAAACTTGTTCTACCGCTATTCATGCTTGCCACGTTGATATCAGTGCCTTTCGAAGAGAGATACACAGGTATAAGTGATCCAACGATAACCACAGTGATTACAAATAGAATCGCCAGGATAATGCATATAGCCAAACACGGTGCCCATGGCGTCATCGACCTACAAGCGCGCATATACAAGGAAGAGCGAATTCATTGAGTATCGTGAATTGGAGATCATTACCACGATTGAGTTTTTGTATTGCCATCTGTATGATCGTTACCACGGGTTAACATTTCTAGAATGTAGCATTAAATATACAAGTAACGCTCGTCGTTAGGCTCGCTCAGCCCTTTCTCGTAGAAATATTGATTTCAAATGTCATAGTTTTAATGCATTATTATGTACATGAACAACAGCTACATTACTTCAGAATTCGTTTATGAAGATCAATAATTAACTATTAGGTCACCAGAGATTGACGAAAATATTTCATTTACCATACTTATACACTCGACTATACCCGATATCATATGATTATACATGTTTTTTTCCGAGAATGGGTACCCTTTTTTTCAAAATTTTCTTAAATTCTCAAAAAACTAACATCAGATTCGAGTTCCCCGACCCAGAAAAACTCTTTGGTCAATTTTTAGAAAAAAATTGGAAGAACAAACATCAGATTCGAAGTCTCGCCATCGAAGTATCTCTAAAAACGTCTTTTCCGAAAAATCGATTTTCGATGGTTTTTGACGCTGCGGACATACAAGCAAGCAAGCAAGCAGACAATTAATGTTTACTGGACTCTTCTCTACGAGAAAGAGACTATACATCAAAAACATCTGGCAGTGAACAACTCTTGTTTAGATAAAGATGATGGTAAGGGTGTGGGTGGTGTTTAGGAACGCATATCATCACACACTCTCAAGTTAAAGAAAAGTAAGTAAAATGCGAGGTAACGTATCAGAAGGAGAAAACTACCTCGTTTCTTTCTAAACGAGAACTCTGGGGCAAAAGTGATTGGGCAATAAATTCAAATCCAAAGTGAATACCACAAAGTGTCCAAGCCCAAACCATTCTAGCTTGGTGGATATCCGCAAAGTATAAAGAAAGAAGGGGAACCTAATGGGAGCGGTAAAGGCTAGGAGTAGGTCATCAAAATTAACACTTATTTAAGGTTGGTAAAAATTCTTGCTTTTTTCTCCAAATTGTCTCGAGCAGTCGAGAAGATTTCAGAAAGTTCCATATTAAGAGTATATGAATAGGGTATAAGTGCCTTTCGAACAGTAACGGAACCAAAAATATGGATGTCGATTTCGAAGTAAAACTAATATATTTCGGCGAGAGCCAAGGACGTCTCTGCTCCATGAATTTCGTTTGGGATGTAAAGCAACATATGTAGCACGCCGAACATAGACTCGATGTTCGTTCGCACAGTGCAACATTGTTTCGATTGGCTCAAGAACGGCAACTTCCAATTGAATGGTTTAACGAGTGTCTCAGGAATAGTGGACCTCCCGGCGCTTTATGACTATTTTCATCAAATCTAATTTGTTTGTGGTTCTTGTTAAAAAATATAGATCTTTTCAAGCTTGGCAAAAATAATATACTTTAAATTTTTTTAAAAACATCCATCATTTTCCAAAAAACGCTGCAAACGAACAGTTCAAGATGAGGAACTTTGTAGAACAATATCTTGTTGAATTTTTTACTGCGGGTTTCGATGTTTCTCTCTCCTAGTTGGCACGTTGTGCAAGTGCACTTTAGACGCAGTAGTCTAGTGGATTGAGATCTGGACTGTTAGATGATCAATAATCTTTATCCATGAACGATAGAAAGTTATTCCGGTACTATTTTTGTATTAAGCGATGGATGTGAGGTCTTACACGGTTCTGTTGAAATGTATGGTGCTTTTCAAAAGCGTCGTTTCCATATCTAAGCGCAATCGGAAGAACTCTCTGGATATATTCAACATGATTTGCTGCCTCTCGGTCGAAAATAACTAATGGCATCACTTCTTTATAGCAAAGCTCTAACCAAGCCATGACCTTTTGAGGAAACTTCTGTTTGATTTTGGTACTACTTTTTTCATCGGCTTCATCCTCATTAACAGCCTAAATATATTCGTTTTGCGAATCATATACGCCGCCGAGGCTAAAGATTTTCTCATTTTGGAATAAAATCCTTAAAGTGTCTTCATTTTGAAAATTCGTAACGACCTAATTAATGAATCTTTTTTACTTTGATTTTATATCCTGCGGTCATTTTTGCTTGTATTGACATCTTGTAGGCATGAAGTTTCAAATTTTCTTTCAGTATATGATCAACACGTGATTTAGAAAACTTATTCCTAGCCAATCGACGAACAAAAATATTTTGATCGAGTTCTTTATTTACTTCGACCATTTGACTCGTTCGAACAAAACATGGACGGCCTTGTGGTGTTGACAGCTGGATAGAACTGATGTAACGGATTATTTTGCACCACTTTTTGATGGTGGTCAAGTCTAACGAGCTATTTAAATCACGAAAAATCGTGATAGGGCCATCACTACCTTTACGCTTTCAAAAAACACGTTTTGGGGGTGTTTACTTTTCATCTTATACTGTGATCAAGATACGTTCAAATCAAATATGAACTATAGAGTCTTGTAGAGGATGAAAAGAGGAATTTTTAAAAAGCATTGGTTCCGAAATTATTTGATTTAAAAAAGATGTCAGTCAAGTATTGATCGGTCCGTTATTCCTGAGACACTATTTTTTTATATTTTGTGAGTTAAACGAATCGAAAGAAAATTTTAAAAAACCTTAAAAATATCTTACCAATCTAATATTTTAAGTAAAATTTTCATGAAAATTCTACACTTAATACTAAGCGTGAAATGGAAAACCAAAATTAAGTGACTGAATCAGAAATGTTCACAGGGAACATTGTCCTGCTGTGCCCTGCTGTGCCCTGCTGTGCCCTGCCCTGCTGTGCCCTGTCCTGTCCTGCCCTGTCCTGCTCTGCCCTGCCCTGCCCTGCCCTGCCCTGCCCTGCCCTGCCCTGCCCTGCCCTGCCCTGCCCTGCCCTGCCCTGCCCTGCCCTGCCCTGCCCTGCCCTGC
>CAJNOJ010000545.1:0-47435 GCA_905250025.1 Adineta ricciae
CCGGTCGGCGAACTGAAGGACAACTAGTTCGTATGTTGCTTCTACAAGTCTGTTGTCATCTGATCCTAACCACTCCATTCGGTGTTGTCTATTCTTTGAACGCATTCAATCCGTCAACTCGCACACCAAACATCGTCGGTATACGTTACATCTGTGTAATGTGGACACAGGTTGATTGTTTTCTCTCGTTTTTCCTGTATATTTTATCGGGGAGTGTGTATCGAGAGGAACTCCGCCGATTGTTCAAAATTACCAAAAGACAGAACGTCTTTGAAAATCATCACTTAACACTGACAAAAAGAAATGAATGTGGAGCATAAAGCTATGGCTAATGATGAGAATTGTATTTTACTCGATGTTGTTTTCTAGTGAAACAAGTATCAAGTGCATTAAATATTTTCTTGCTTACACTTGTTAATATCAATATATTGAATTTGAGCTCAAAATAATGAATACGCTGTTATTGTAAGAGCATATAGTATATATAGGCTTGTCTTCATCAGTATTTGCCGAAGAGTACGAAAGTCTTGTTGTAATATTTACGGCGCATGCTTAGGTGAATAATCAGGTGATTGCAGTTGATATTTGTTTTTCGCTCTGATTCAATCAATTTCATATGATAAGATATTTCTCATAAAATAAGTGGAGTTAGTATTCATCGACATTCATCTCTCCTCATCAATTATGACCGATCGCATTATTACATCGAAGAAAAGTCAACATGCGTTAGACCAGAAAATGATTCTAACGCCAAGCAAGTATTTCTCGACTTAAGTTCATTCTTCAAATGAACACCAAACCGATGCACGTAAACTACACATACATTCTTCTCTCCATTCTTTATTCTCAAGCAAGATGTATTCGTATTGGTACAATTTATAATGTCAGCTTGGTTGGTCAAACAGTTTCGCAAATGAATGTAACATCGTGTGATGAATGTCTCTGTCGACTAGCAAAAAATATCACTTTTATTTCGTTTAATTGTCATTTGTTGAGCAAATCATGTGAAATATTTAGAACTTACAATGAAACTATTAGTTATCAACTAATTAACAATATCAATAGTTCATTTTCTTTTATTCAACTACCAGCAAGTACTTTAATAACCACAGCAGTTACTACATCCATACAAACAACGACGACGACAACGACGGGGAGTACGTATCGATATGATGGAATTCTGTGAGCTTATTGAAAGTTTTACTTATCTTTTAAGGTCCGTGCTCATATACAGTTGCCGGCCAGTGTAATTCAACTTCCGGAAGCGATCGTTTTTCATTGAAACAACCAATCGATATTTATCTTACTCGCAATGATAGCATCCTCTATGTAGCAGATTTTGGAAATACTCGTATTCAACAATTTCAGCTGTCCTCCAAAAATGGAACAACGGTTCCAGTGTCTATTCCCAATGTTGGAGGTCTCTATTACGATGATTATGCGTCCATATTATATATAGCTCAGACTGCTTACGATATAGTTTTCAGATGGCCATTAAATAAAACGCTACCATTGACTGGAGCAGCCAAGGCATGCAGTGCAGCTGGTGGGTGGTTTGATGGACCGTATGGTATTGTTGGTGATGCACAAGGCAATATCTACGTGGCTCACTCAGATTGTAATACAGTCGTTAAATGGGCGGCAAATGCAACAACGCCTATTCTCATTGGTGGATTAGGCGTGACTGGCAATACTTCACGGCATCTCAATTTTCCTCGACATATGTACTTGGACGAGAAGAATTCTTACATTTACGTGGCAGATTCAAACAATCATCGAATTCAACGCTTTTCAACGAATGGAAATGGAAACCGTACTGGTGTGACTGTAGCGGGAGGAAATGGTGCAGGTTCAGGAGCAAATCAGTTGAATACACCGACAGGCGTCTTTGTATCACGGAAAGATGGTTCGGTCTATGTCAGTGATCGAACTAACCATCGAATCCAAAAATGGTTAACTAATGCAACGTCTGGTGTGACAGTCGTAGGCAATATGAATGGCACTTCGGGCAACACGACTTTCACTCTTAACCAACCTTATACAGTGGTTCTTGATCAAAATGAAACCTATATGTATATTGCTGATTTTTCAAATAATCGTATCCAACGTTATCCAGTTGTCTGAAAATACCGATGTACTTTTATAGATTCCCCTTATTCTCTCTATTTTCTATGACAAAAATAAGACGAAACTTTACATGTTTGAAATGATTTTCTATATTCTGTTCAAGTTCTCATATTGAATATTTAGGTCCAACCCATACTATTTACTTTGATCATAGTCATGAATATACTCTCAAAATTCGCATTTTATTTTCACGTAGTCTCCAAGTTTCACCATACACATATTATCTCATAAGTTACACAATGTTCGCTATCAGTTATACTTGTATATTATGTCCAACATAGGTACTAAGTGCACTACTCATTGATTGGGAAGATACACGCGTCGGATGCAACATACATATCTTTGGTTCTTTTACACCATCGTTTATTACTCGAGTTATGCGTACCTTAGCATCATTTGATCGCTACTGTTCCAGTTCTAAACCACAACGACTCAATGCAACCAGCACCGAACAAACAACACAATTGAAGATCATCATATGCAACATAGCCATTATTTTATCGGGAAGTGTATATCGAGAAAAACTCTGTCGACTGGTCAAAACTACTCAACTCCCATGTAGAGTGAAACACCCATTGATATCGTAAAGATGTATTGTATTAAGAACAAACCGGTTGTTTACATGTTCTTCACAGACGTGCTTTTGTCTTCATCAATTATGATCCGTTTATTCATTCTTATTTACAAGAAATCGAGAGCGTATTTTTATGTCAAGCAAATACTCATCACTACGGATCCACTGTTCGAATAAATTCTGAATTGCCGTTTTCAAACAATCGTGTGCACCGCCAACTGGTCATTTGAGAATGTCGATGTGCTTTTGTAAGTTAGATGTTTTAGTTTAAATGTGTTGGTCAGAAATTCTCTAGTATTATTTAATAATTAATAAAACGAAATGACAGAGTTTAAATGTTGAATCATTATGAATGAAAACAGGATAGTTAAATACAACAAATCTCTAGTTGTGTTTGTTGATGAACCACACGATTTTGGAGCGTTTGTTGAATAGAAGCTATCGATAATAGAAATCGTTCGTGTTTCTTGAACTTCACCAAGATGTTTTAATTCTACAACAAAACCATCATCTAACAATTGCTCATAGTCTGTTGTTAACGCATCACGATCGAATGTGACAACATCGGTATACCTTCCATGGTAGTCATCTATAGTGTTAATAGTAATTCCAGTGTGTCCTGCAAGAGGAGTTCCATCAGTTTTCCGAAACCAGATGAATTCTGGTTTGGGATTTCCTGCATATGTGCAGGTAATGGAAGCGTTCTGTTGCGTTTTATTGATAACTTGTTCCTCGAAACACATGTCAAAACGTGGAGCAAATAAAACTTGAAGAGTTTTTACCGCCCAATGCTGAGAATCACCTAATCGAATGAAGAAAAAAACAAAATGATGTCATTTTTCGTTGTTTTTCAAAAACTCTAACCTATAGTCACCGCACAGTGTATTGTTGAATTATGCCAATCAGCTGTTGGTATAACAGTTGCTTTCCAAGAAAATTTTTGTGGGTACGCTTTTGCATTCAATAACAACGAGTATCCCTCAGCGGTAATATCGTAATGATTCCGAAGGACTTTGTGTTTAATATATGGGTAAAAATCATCCACAGTACATTTTATTCTTGAATTCACATATTCTCGCATGGGCCAATCAGGTTCGATCTGCCATTTAGGTTCAGCTAACTTGATAACATGTAATTCTTTTACTTGTTTTTCTAATGTTTCCTCACAATCTGGGCAACTGCACTCGTATCGACTTGTATCATCCAATATAACATGCCTGATACGTAAATGGTTCTGTTTCACATATTCGAAACGGCCATTGTGGTTTCGTTTGAATATATCCGGTGAGTTTTCCACTGGTTTATTCAATAATGCTCGAGTGATCTGGGCGCTTTTACCAGTTTTCGAATCGACATACCACAATTGCGGTGATTCGTCGGTATCATCTGCATTGAACATTTCACAACGAATTTCAATCATACTGCCTTGCGGATAATATGCTTCATCGGGATCAAATGTTAATTTTAATACTGTTCTGGACGTATGCGTTAAGTGAACGGATGCAAGGAATAAAACAATCGAGAGAACGAGCATCTTCGAGGACTACGAACAGATCGAATGGCAAAGAGAAGAAAATGAAGGTTATACAATCTCGCATTTCGCATCGATCTTTATCTTTGTAATCATACGGTTTAATGACAAAAGCAATTGCCTTGTGAGATAGTATACACATTCGAAACAAATAGTTTATTTCTCGTCCAAATAATCAAAAGAAAGTGTTCAGTCTAATAACTTCCGTTCGCTTGAAATGTTCCGTGCTGTTCCTCGCCAACTGTTTCCTTAGTTAAACTATCCGCGCATGCCATGCGTATTTTTTCACATGTTGCTGGACTATTCAATACGAAATATTCATTCAAATTATTATCACGTCGATAGGATCCAATGGCGTTCTTGATCGCAAAGAAAACAGTAGTTGATAAAGTTATTGATGGTTCGCTCACACCTTTGGATGAGAAAATAGCAAACGGATTAGGTGCATTTTTAAAAAGAGAAATACGAAAATCAATAGGTATATCATTGAATGATGGAACTTTGTATGCACCGGGCCCTTGTGTAAACAGACAACCTGGAGGTAACCATTTATGTTGTTCATCGCCCCAGATCAGTTCTTCGACGGTGACCATACCGACTCCTTGCATGAAAGCACCTTCGATCTGTCCGATGTCTATATTTGGATTCATTGACAAACCGAAATCCATCAATAAATCGGTTCTTAGAATATGAAAGTCGCCAGTTAGTGTATCGATTTCGACTTCTGAACATGCGCATCCTGTTGTGAAATACGGGTAATGTGCAAAATTATTCGCAAAATCAACATCGGCAACATGCGGAGTTTGATAAAAGCCCTGTGCGGATAAATTTATTCGTTGATAATATGCTGCACTGATTAATTCGAACCAATTGTATGCAGGAAATTCTTCTCGTAGTGGTTTCAATCGTTCGTTAATTTGTTCACAAGCATTTTTCGTTGCACTACCGTACAGATCCGATGATGTCGAACCAGCTGTCGAGGAAGCATTTGGAATCTTGTCTGTTGCGATGTCATTTATACGAATGAGAGTGATGTCAATTTGCAAAATTTCAGCAGCGACTTGGAGAGTTTTGGTGTGTAGTCCTTGGCCCATTTCGGTACCGCCGTGGGTCAATAGAACAGTTCCATCTCGATAAATATGGATTAAAGCACTGGCTTGATACATATATTTTCGTGTAAAGCCGAGAGCAAGTTTAGCCAGGTTCATTGCTATGCCACGCTTTCGATAATGATTTTCACGATTGAATTTTTTTATGCTTTCCATCCGTTGATAATAATCCGATGACTTCACTAGCTCGTCCCACATTTTCGGAATATGCCAATGAATTAATATCTGTTGAAAATGTGTCGAATCATTTTCGGCATACAGATTCATTCTTCTCAATTTCACCGGTTCGACCATCAAATACGAGGCGACATGTTCAACAATATTTTCGATTATCAATATCGCTTGCGGTATTCCGAAACCACGATAAGCCGTTGCGGATTGAGTATGTGTTTTACATACACGTCCGTAGCATTTCAAATTTTTGAAACTATAAACATTATCACAATGTAACAGAGCACGTTCCATGATAGGTACGGAATAATCTTGCGACCATCCACCGTTGCTGTAGAGCGTGATATCTAATGCTTTGAACTGACCTGATGATGTAAAACCGACTTTGTATAAAGATTTAAACGAACTGCTTGGTCCACTGATTAACATATCGGTATTTCGATCGAGTGTTAAGCGAACGGGTCGTTTTAATTTCAAAGCAGCAATGGAAACGGCAATGCAGAGTCTTATGTGACGAATGGAATCCTTACCACCAAATCCCCCACCGATTCGTTTGACGTGAACAACTATTTTATGGCTGGGTATACCTAATGCTGCAGCGACCTTTTCCTGAACCCCGGTTGCATTCTGTGTTGATGCATAAATTTCCAATTCGCCACGTTCATGCGGTATAGCCATACAGCAGTTTGTTTCCAAATAAAAATGTTCCTGACCACCCATATAGAATTCACCATTGATGATATGTTCAGCTTCTTGGAAGCCTTGATCAATATCGCCGAATTTTAAAGAAAGTTCTCGTCCCGAGTACGACTGATGTTCAACTGCTTGATCGATAGTGACGATCAACGGTTCTAAACATTCATATTTTACTTGAATCAACTTCGATGCTTGTTGAGCCCCTTCTTCACTGTCCGCAACAACCATACCAATTATTGTACCAATACAATAAATAGTTGTCGTTGGAAATACTTCTTCATCGTTTACAACATCACCAGTCATAAGACTACCGGTAACATCCGAATGACTAATGAATGCTTTGAAACCGGGCATTGCTTCAGCTTGTGCTGTGTCGATTGAGAGAATTTTTGCATAGGGTTCTGTGCTTAAGACAAGAGCAGAATATAAGCCATCGGAAGGTGTTGGTATATCGCAAGTATATTTCGCTTCTCCTGTTCCATGTAACGGAGCACTATTATGCGTATGGGATGAACCGACAACATAATTTGAATTTGGCTTTGATTGAAATTCTTGTTCACCGCGCGAAAGATTTCGTATGTATGGTGTTGCCATCGATAGTTCACTTACAGACAATTCATCTGTTGATATTTCTGGACGAGTTTTTCGTAATTGTTCAGTTACGAACAGATAAAATTTGAAGAAAAATGATGTCATCAATGTTCGACTAAATCAAAAGATACCGTTAGATAAGATTAGATGAAAAATATTTACCGATATTCTGGTTGCCCTCCTGGGCTGAATTCGTCCAATGGTAATTCATCAAGTAAACATTTCAATGCATCTTTCATTGTTTGTCTACACCACGGTCTATCTCGAAGGTAATCTTGTGTTTTGCTCATCGTGATTGTGTGCGGAGCCATACTGCCCAGCGCCAGGCATGTCGATTGGATCTTCCATGTCAAGTCTGGTGCGCACTCATTGACTTGTACTGGAACTTGTTCTAATTTCACTTGAAACGCACAGGTTATGATAGGAATATCCAATTTTCTTCGTTTCGATTGCTTGTACGATTGTAAATATTCATTTTTCTCTGCAAAAGGAATGTAAACTGATACCAAAATTTGGTCATGTTCCCCATCCAATGTCTTCTTCGATAAGCAAAATTCGCGTAAAGGTATTTCATATTCTTCACTATTATTACACTTGATTAATTTCAATTTTGCATCACATGCTTGTAAAACAGGATTTAAACTCGATATGGGTGATCCATGCATGATATTACCACCCACGGTTGCCAGATTTCGAATTTGTTGTGAACCAAAAATGTTCAACTGGCTTAAAAGTGCGTGACATGTTCGCATCTGATATGATGGTAATACCTGTGAACATGATTGACAGTACTCTTTGAATTTTGCAACTGTTGTACAAGCACCGATGGTCATACCATGCTCGGATTTCTCTATCACATTTAATTCTGAAATTTGTGAAACAGCAATTAGAACAGAATACTTTTTATCCTTAAACTTTCGATCCATCTGAACCATTGTATGACCAGAAACTATTTTTGCTGTTGGATGTTCTCTCTTCAATGCGATAAGTTCGGCCAATGATGTTGAACGATACCATTCGGAAGATTTACCTGAGATATGTATCGATTGTACTTTGTGCTTCAGCAATGGTGGCGGAAATTGAAAAACAGGACACTGTATATCATTGTAGTTCAGTAGTTTATTTTCAGTTGTACTGATAATCGTTGTAGGGTCGACTGATTGATTTTTATTACAGTCAACTGGTTGTTTGTCACATGCGAATGTTTTTGCTGCATCTAATATTGGTCGATAACCAGTGCAACGGCATAGATTGCCATCAAAAGAATCTTCAATATCCTTCATTGTCGGATTTTCGATATTATTCAACGTACCATACAATGCCATGACCATCCCCGGCGTACAAAAACCACACTGTGATGCATACAGTTCAGCCAAACGTTGTTGTATTGGATGTAACGAATCGTCCTTGATACTGCTAAGACCTTCGACTGTCGTTATATGACATCCATCCACCGAACAAACCGAAACTAGGCATCCATTGACTGCTCGATGAACAATCTTGTCTGATGCTTGGTCGTGATGGGAAATCAGCACAGTACACGCACCACAACCACCTACAATGAATGAAGATGTTCTAAATATATGGTTTGTTTTCCTAACACACACCTTCACCACATCCTAACTTCGGACCAGTTAAACGACATTCTAAAATACAGTTCGTAGTATTAGTTAAAATTCATTTATGATATTCACTGTTTCTCAAGTACCACAATAGAGTCCATTCAGGTTGACAATCACGTTCAATGATTTCTCTTCCATTGACGAAGAATGTTAAATAATCGATTCGATCCATTGATGATTTCAGAATCTATAATTGGAGAAGAGAGGTTTATTACGTAGATTATTATTCTGCATGTCACTGCAACCATTTCAAAAATGTAATAAAAACGTTTTCTCAATCATAAAACTGAAGTCACTTTATCGAGAATATTTACTCAAATAACTTTTTTCTTTCTCTGCTGTTTTATCAATAATACGAGCTGGTCAAAGTCAATAAATATCGAACGAATAAAAGAGGAAAAGATAATAGTTAAATATCGATAGATAACGGAGTCAACACACTCCTATTTTTTCCCATCAGTTCGTCATCACGTGAATAAATTTTAGTTTGAATTTGCACTTTTACTTTCTTTTTCATCCTGTTGATCTTATTTGCGCAACGATGGAAGTTCACGAAGCAGTAGCACACGAAGATGAATCGCAATTTGCGACCGAATTTACAGAATATCGAGAGAAAAATGTTCGTCTTCCGGTTGAACATTACACCATTCACGAATGTATGTTAAAACCATTACTCAACGATGGTGGTTTGTTAACCGGCAAACGCATTCTTGATTTGGCTTGTGGTAACGGTCATTATACACGGCAATTGAAAGATTTAGGTTGTGCTTATATCCGTGGTGTGGATTTAAGTGCACCGATGATTGACATCGCACGCAAGATTGAACGACGTGATCCGAAAGGCATTGAATATGAAGTGAACGATGTTGTTAATCTATCTTCATCGCAACAATCATATGATTTAGTTACCGGATTTTATCTGTTCGACTATGCACGAGATAGAGACGAATTGTTGGCAATGGTGCGCATTATTTCGAATCAATTGGGTGAAGGAAAACATTTTATTGGAATTATAGGCAATGTCATAGCAGGAAAAAAGATGTTCGATCAACGAAAATACGGTGTTACACGAGAAATCAAAGATCCTCTCGATGGAGAGAGAATTCCCGATGGAACAGAAATTGTTGTTACGCTCTATGACGAACATGATCAACCGACAACGCCCTTTATCAATTATTATTATTCGCCGAGTACTTATGAGCAAGTATTTCGCGAAGCTGGTTTTAAATCATTAGAATGGGTCCCTTATCAATACGATAAGAATGCTGATGATTACGCGTTTTTTGATGATTTAATTAATCGTGCTCCGTCAATTGGCATGGTGGCAAAGAAATGACGACGTATTCAAAATAGATATTTTATTTCAAAATAAAACTGTTCACCAGTTTGTTACATTCCAAGTCTCTTTGTCACAATCAAATTTCTTTTCTGCATAACCATAACTCATACCTCCTAATCTTGATACAGTTGTAATCGATGACATGTCTAAAATTCCATCCTGATAGAGGGATTGATCGATGTGCATATAAACTACTTTCCCAACAATGATCGTTGAACTACCATAATTTCCATCACCCACCTGCATTGAGTTATACAGTTCGCATTCGAAATGGATCGGTGATTCTTTCACTCTTGGAGAATTCACCTTGAAGCCAGGTAATGCAGTTAAACCAACGACATCGAATTCGTCAATGTCCGATGCGAACTCAGCAGACGCGTCATAAGCTTGAGGGAAGAGCTCTTTCGTCACATGATTTATAATAAAATGCTTTTCATTTTCGATGTTAATTAAAGTATCCTTCTTGCTCCCATCGCGTTTCCTAGTTAGAGAAAACATCACAGTTGGAGGTTCACTAGTAACACAATTGAAGAAAGATAACGGTGCAAGGTTTTTTATGCCTGAAAGTCAACAACAATATCAAAGGAAGAGTGTATTGAAGAAAAAATATACCTGTTCTACTATCAATCGTACTAATGAATGCAATCGGTCGAGGAACAACAGCGCTGCAAAGAAGTTGATATCTCGTCGTTTTATCGATCTCAGTAAAGTCTACGCCGATCATGATCTAAACTAAAAACGTTCGAAATTGTCCTTGTTTTAGAAAAAAATGGCTTTTTTTCTTTCACTGTTTCGTGTGAAAAAATCACTACTAGCACATGATATAATCGTATCGCGAAGAGCGCGAGAGGGTATGTAAAGGCATGTTTTTCGTTCTCTTTTCTATTTTGATGACGAAATGAAAAAAGCTTCTCTTTTCTTTTCACAAGGATAAGATCGCGATATAGTACAAATCAAGCAGTGCGTTGATTTCAAGTTATGATAGCAGTCCATTTAGAAGCTCGATGGATATGTTTCATCAAGAAATACCAATTGACTGCTATTCATGGTTGTTTAACATGATGAGGTGAGGGAACAAGAACAACAATATTTCTCATGTGAAATATATGTACTCCAGCTCTCATCAATCATCAATTGATTGATCGACGAGAAAACCAACTGTCGTTAGTCTGTTCAAGCTTAGTGAGGATGAAAGTATAGGAAGAGTTAGCGGTAAACATCCAGACACAAAACTTTGAACAGCTTTTGGTTGTTCACATAGTGTCTGTCTTGAGCGTGCATGTTCATAAAATTCTTTCTGGATAACTATATCTTGTCCATAGTCATCATTGGAACCACACCGTTGGACATGTGATTCTACCCCCTTGTTTGAACATATCTGTAACGATCTTCATGATATTGTAGCAAAGCATTTGTCATCAATGTTGACATTAGTCGAAAGTTGGCTTCGCTCAACATAGGATTTAGAAGGACGACAGAAACTGGTAAATTCTTCTGTCGTTGGATATTCTAGCGTAATCATTTTTGATAAAGGTATACGTTTTAAAATAACTGCGCGCATAATCAGAAACATGAACATGATGATCGCCTTCTCTGTCGTTAGAGAGTTCTATGAAATACCTTGTTCAATATGCAATCTAGAAATTAAAAATTGAATTACAGTTCGAACCAGCTATGTAATACTTTGTAGAATACTACTGATTTTATCTTTAGTGTCGAAATATAGGATTTATTGAAATAGTAAATGGTCTTTCTCGTCATTTTATAGTTTGAATGAAAGAATCATACAATGCGTCGTAGGATAGTTTTAAATATCCGTAAATTGTAATTGGCTAATCGCGTATTTTCAATCAACTCTTGGTGCTCCAACAGAAGTTCCGAATACGCTGAATAAATCTACTTCTGTCCTATCCTTCTTAAAAGCATCTACCTAAACATGTCTACTCATACGCACTGTTCAAGTCACTTGGAATGCTGAGTCAGTTAAATAAAGAAAGATGTAACATTTCTAACATTCAGACGACAGCTATTTCAACTATGTTTAGCCTTCCTATATTTAATGTACGAAGCCCGTACAGAACAATTATGTAATCATGGTTCACGTCACTTCTGCACAAGCTGATGTCAATGTCTGTGAGCGTTTATTTGAAGATAGGAATTGAAGCATATTCTGTCGAGCATTTTGAGTAAGAAACAGATGAAGCTGGCTAAAATTTTGTGAATGAGACATTTTCGTGTTTTTTGACAAAATGCAAAAAAGGTAGTAGTGAAAATATATGTACAGAATAAAAACAAAACACATTATTGATCATTCTCTTTTAGTCATCGAGCACATATTTTGTGCACTAACTAAAACGATTGTTATATTCAGAGGTAATCTCGTAAGTTGTTATCTTTTTTTCGTCAATAAATATCTTGGATGGCTTATGAATTACAGTAAGAGAGAAATATCAAGAATGCTTGTATTTAATTTTTTGTTTAGCATGATCTAAAAATTGCCTATGACTGTAGTTTGCTCTTCTAATTGAGGTAGCGAACCCGCTCGAGCCTATTAAGAATAGAGAAAGCAAACTATTCGAATGCATCGTCAATTAGCAATAATTGACAAAATATATACATACAAATAACATAGAAAGTGGGTTATCGCTGTAGGATAGTACATGATTTAGTCGGTTTTTTAGAACATTGCTCGCACGAGATTTGAAATTGACTTATTATATGGCAGATACGTACTCCTCAGAAGCAAGACGTAGGTCAAGTAGTATTGATCTCAAAGATGGGGACTATGAAGTAAGTTTGACCGGATTTGAGCGTTGTATCTGAGCGAGACATACCACTCTTGCTAGATTTCAACTTCCAGTATGAATGTTAACGTGAAATCTATCGTACAACGCATGGATGAATCCCTGCATCTATCATTCTTTTCTAAGTCAATCTCACGATCGATTGACATGGTCATTACTGACAATACGTACTCCGTTGCCGGCTGATTTTGCAGATGGATTTATCTGTTATTCAATCGAAAAGCTGGAGGCACACACAGTAGAGGATTGGCGACAACGAGCAATTCCCTGTTCTAAGGTGCCTGTTCGATTTGTAGCGCCACTCGTATCGGAAAATTTGCTAATAAAGAAAATTTAAGCTTTCGTCTACAAGTAAATAACATTCTGTTTCTAATTCCCTCTACTGAAAGGAGGGTATGTACGCAAAGTAGTTAATGTTCGTTCGTTCGTTCGTTCGATTACAAATTACAAATTATTAAAAGCTTTTTCATACGGGTTGACCGAAGGGTTCTCGGGGTCGAGGAACACGAATCTGGTGTTCAGTTCTTGTGATATATGCTTTTTATTTTTTCTCATCCTTCCGCTTAGGTGAATCTAATTTGCAGCAATTTTTATTAGAGGTTAATTAAAATTTACGGGTAATTACTTTTTTCAAGCCTGGTTTCAGTTGTTTGGAATTGATTGGAATTGAATTCTGTGTCTTCCTCTTGAGAGAAAAAGATGTGTATATATTCCTTTTTCAAACTTCAAGGAAAGCGAATGAACCACGTGGTACTAATGGTTGCAGAGGCTAATAAATCGATTCATGAGTTCTAGGAATAAGGTTTAGTAAGACTCCGTAAAAACTGTCGTTCAAATTATCGAAAGGAGATACGAGCTTGGGATCATCTTTCTTTTAGGATTTTTATCCCGTCGATGGCTACACGTCAGAACTTGATAGAATTTTCAACAGAAATATGTCGATCAACACGAAGTGCTTCGTTATGATTCTACTATTAGATTTCCATATTCCAAACAAGTGAACAGATATACTAGACAAATTTTGTCTAACTCTTGGTGCGCATAAAATATAATTTCATCCTTTTACTTTATTTCCGAGAGTCATAATAACACAAAGTGAGTGACTTTTGAAGACGGCAGCTGAGAAAATGAGTTTTTTCATCTCGATAGTGGATTCGAAGCAGATGAAAAAGTGAAAGCGTGTATGTTAACGACTAGGCGTGTAATAGGGAAGTGATATTTTGTATCATAGTTTTAAATAACTTTCACGTGGTTTCAACATGTCTTTGTCGAAACTCAATTGAAAACTTGCAATAACGGTTGTGACAGCCTTTTAGGTTTCAGGAACTGAAGGGGGAACGAAACATATCCGAAAAAATCACACACTCATGTAAATATCCTGCGTCTCTGGTTATAAATTTATCTCCTGTGAGAAGCTTTTTTTGCATAATATCATCGTGTGACTTAAGAGATAATAAGAAAAAGATTATGCATGTGGACGACTGGCCGACCGACTAGATGTTCAGTTGTTGATCTTCTCAGAAAAAAATAAAGTGAGTGTGAGTCGAAACCTTTTAAGAAAATTTCATATAATTCGGTATTTACTTAAGAACTATTTCTTGTATCAGAGTATAGCCTCTAAAGTTATCTATTAGAAAAAAATGATTGATACTAATGGGGCGAGAGCGTTCCTTTCAGTAGAGGGTGAGCAATGCTCACGTTGCGTTACTAGTATTCTATCTAGACGAACGTTAACAGAGATGTGACACACTGGTTGGATACACAATGGGAGCTGAGCAACGGTCTATCATCAGTGTTATATCTCTCTTTTGTTACAGTTGCTTCCATAGCATCCGAGCAGTTGAATGAAATCGGTGTGGCACTGGCGTCATATCCTGTCATTTGGTCGTTGAAACCGAAACTTCGCGCATGTCTGTCAACGTTCATTTATTAACGATGAGAAATATTTGTTTCTCTATTGGGCAACGCAACGTTTAATCTTTTGTCACCCCGCTGTGCGTCTATTCATATCGCACGGTGATTGAAATAGTGTGCTTGCGTGTATGGCCATTATTTGCCGACCAGATGATCAACGGTCAACGTGCAGAAGAATTTGGTATTGGTTGTGTATGAAAGATACACACTTCTCTGATAAGTCATCGGCTTTGATCAAACGATGAAATCACACGATACATTAAACAAATGCTTGATCGACAGGCAGAATACTTTCAAAATGCAGGACAATCTAAGACACGCAAAAGAAAACTGTGCGTGACAGTACCTAAACGAAATCATCAGTATTGATCAAGAACGGGCAACCGCGCGAATGAAAAGCGATTAAGTGGATGCAGATATTGAATCTTTCGAAAATAACTTCACTATTATTTACTTTCTTTTGGTTAATTTTCTGTTTGGTCTTGTATATGCTTTTATTGATAACATAAATAAAAAACATAATCATCCGCATCTTTAATTAATCCTTAAACTATTGAGCATCATTTAAAAAGCTTTCAGAGCAATCCCTATCGGGATTAAAATGTGAAACACGATGAAACTAGCTCCACTGCTTTTGCGCGATCCTTTTGGGGAGGGTCCGGTACACGTTGCCGACAATCAGTCTGCTGACGCTCATTATACCGGCAATTACTTTATCAGCAAATTCATTTATATATGCAGTGTTTTGGTGAAAAATCTCTGACAATATCAATATAATTCGATGCTGCGCTTTCGATCGAATCGCGTCACAGTCAGTGACATCTTCACTTATACACCTTCCACTACACTCCCTTACACCCTCATCGAATTTTTGTTTAATATTTCTTTTTATTCTACTATTCATTCTAATAGCTGTATTTACTGTTGGAATAAATTATCATGATTCACGTTATTGTCCAATTGAACCACGTATTGCCATTTTCTTAATCGTTCATGGAAGTGTTTTATTTGGATGGTTAATACTTGTTATTATTGTTTCAATAATAATAATCCAAATGGCTAAAGAAAATTCTTCATTTACTTTACCATTTGTTGTAATTATATTCAGTATAATTATCATTCTTTCGACAATATTTTTAATCGTTTGGGCCATCATTGGAAGTATATGGACATTTAATATATATCATTGGATTACTTATCATTATGATACAAGAACACAATTTTATCCATATAGTTATTGTCAACCAGAATTATATCGATTTACATTTACTTATATTATTTTATCGTATTTTTTCAATGTTGCTATTATTGTTTTAATAAAAAATTTATTTTACAAAAACAATAACATCATTTTTTTCAGGACAATACTTCTTCTTATACATTTTCTGTATATAGTTCTGAGAATGATTTATTTTTCGATTTATATTCACTAATAGATCCGTCTTGACAAGTATAAATATCAGTGTTCTCAAATTGCACATTGTAAAGAACAATTGATATACAAGTTGATTACGTTATTTTTAATAGTTTGGCATGGTCTGCCCTCGCTAAACAGAAAGGTGATGAAAACATCAAATGTGTTATAACCCTTCAAAAACTTTCTAGAGTCTCTATTTTTACCTCACCATTATTTTATAGGAGGACTCTAGCAAATCAGACCGAAGTAGTATAGTTTGATAGAGTAAGAAAGTGCATAAAGCTATTAAAAACAACGAAATCAACTTGGATGGCAAAAATTCCCACTATGAATTTGTAAATCTTACAGAAAAGATATCATAATTGCTATAATTTAGATAAAGTTCGATGCTTAGTATTACTGATTGATATATATGTATATTGACGTCCATGAAGTCCAACTCCTTTGATTGATTTATATCGCAAGAAAAGTCCTATTACTCCATGATAGATCATGATTTATACTGGATCAAAGAGACCAATCGTACATAATTTCATGAAATAGATAAAAGTTTCATCATATTTTACATTTTTGATACTGTAGTCATTCCACTAAAAGCTTCTTCTTCTTCTTCTATATTTCTGCTTGAAAAGCATGAGTATTGTCAGAGTTTTGAATGGATTAAATGTTTCAATCTATTAATCCGTTCAATTAAAGATATTTTCTCAGGTAACACATAGAATATGAAAGACGTATTAGTTGATATTAATAAATATACAAGATTCAAATAGAATTGACTGAACAGAAAAAGACAAATTTTCTAATTCTTTTCCTGTTTTACACATAACACAAGAAATTGTTGAGATTCAAAAGATTAATGAATTATTTTGTCTCTCTCAGCTGACGAATCATTTTTTTTACTGAGAAACAGAAAAAAAGAATGTTTCTTTTCTTTTGAAGTTGACTTTTATTACAAAAAAGCAATCTCATTAACTTTAACCTTTGTTCAGATACCGCCTTTTATCATCAATTCTAAAAAAAACGACAAACTTTATTTTTATTTCAATTGATACAAATGAATAACGAATATATCATCTCGCTTTACAATGCTCGAACACAGTTTGGTCGTTATATATCAATTCCCGTTTGGTTGATTGGTGTTTTAAGTGAAATTTGTAGTATAATTGTTTTTCTTAGTCTCGAAACATTTCGACAAAATTCTTGTTCATTTTATCTTTTATTTATGTCAATATTTAGTTTGATTCGATTATTATTTAGTACATCACTTATAACTATTTCTATTGCATTCACAATTAATTGGCAACCAGCTTTAATTTTTTATTGTGAAATAAGAAATTTTGTTGCTGCATTTTCTGCGATTAGTGCAACAACAATGTTATGTTCGGCAATAATTGATCAATATTTTGCAACATGTAATCATCCACGATGGCAAAGATGGTCGAATATTAAATTAGCTCGTCGAATCACATTCATTGTTACATTGATATGGATGGGACACGCAATTGTTTATAGTATTTATTTTCGAGAACTCTCACCAGCAAATACAGCTATTTGTATTCCATCTAATCTAATATTTCTTCGATATGATATTTATGGAAATCTTCTAACCATCGGTAATATATTACCATTAATTGCAGTCATATTTGGTATATTATCATATAGAAATGCAAGAACATTAACAACAAGAATAAATCCACTTGTTCGTCGTGAATTAGATAAACAATTAACAAGTATGGTTCTTGTTCAAATTTGTGTTTATATTTGTACATATTTACCTTATATGATTACAAATGGATTTCTATCATTATATATGAGCAATGATCGCATTTTACTTGCTCAAATGAATTTAATAAATGCAATTGTACTGACATGGAATATTTTTACTAATGGGGTAAAAATATGTCTTTAGAAAATGGACAATATATCATTTTTATTTGTTTAGAGTTCATTTTACACATATATATTTGTATCAAAAAGATTTCGTCGTCAAGCCAAATATGTTTTATATGAAATTTATATGAATCGATTCCGACAAAATCGCATTGATCCAATTCAAATTGTTAGTATAGATATGTGAGAAACTTGATTTAAATCAATTGTAGTATTTTTTGTTGTCTGTAATGTATTTATTGATTGTTAGAGATGATACCTCGACAGACGATATCCATCTAAGATATCATCTCTTTGTTTCTTTCTTCTTTCTCGATTACCTCGATCCATCCTTTGTTGAACCCATCTATATAAAGTCGTGCTTCTTTTCGAAATAAATAGAGATACATATGCGTGCACACTAGAAA
Organism: Adineta ricciae; assembly: GCA_905250025.1. Taxonomy (NCBI): domain Eukaryota; kingdom Metazoa; phylum Rotifera; class Eurotatoria; order Adinetida; family Adinetidae; genus Adineta; species Adineta ricciae. The sequence continues at coordinate 18,193 of CAJNOJ010000545.1, forward strand.
ACACGTCTCTCACTCTAGCAATCACACACTCATGTAAATATCCTGCGTCTCCGGTTATAAATTTATCTATTGTGAGGAGCTTTTTTGGCATAATATCATCGTGTGGCTTAAGAGATAATAAGAAAAAGATTATGCATGTGGACGACTGGCCGACCGACTAGATGTTCAGTTGTTGATCTTCTCAGAAAAAAAAATACAGTGAATGTGAGTCGAAATCTTTTAAGAAAATTTCATATAATTCGGTATTTACTTAAGAACTATTTCTTGTATCAGAGTATAGCCTCTAAAGTTATCTATTAGAAAAAAATGATTGATACTAATGGGGCGAGAGCGTTCCTTTCAGTAGAGGGTGAGCAATGCTCACGTTGCGTTACTAGTATTCTATCTAGACGAACGTTAACAGAGATGTGACACANTGATTAACATATCGGTATTTCGATCGAGTGTTAAGCGAACGGGTCGTTTTAATTTCAAAGCAGCAATGGAAACGGCAATGCAGAGTCTTATGTGACGAATGGAATCCTTACCACCAAATCCTCCACCGATTCGTTTGACGTGAACAACTATTTTATGGCTGGGTATACCTAATGCTGCAGCGACCTTTTCCTGAACCCCGGTTGCATTCTGTGTTGATGCATAGATTTCCAATTCGCCACGTTCATGCGGTATAGCCAAACAGCAATTTGTTTCCAAATAAAAATGTTCCTGACCACCCATATAGAATTCACCATTGATGATATGTTCAGATTCTTGGAAGCCTTGTTCAATGTCGCCGAATTTTAAAGAAAGTTCTCGTCCTGAGTACGACTGATGTTCAACTGCTTGATCGATGGTGACAATCAACGGTTCTAAACATTCATATTTTACTTGAATCAACTTCGATGCTTGTTGTGCTCCTTCTTCACTGTCCGCAACAACCATACCAATTATTGTGCCAATACAATAAATAGTTGTTGTTGGAAATACTTCTTCATCGTTTACAACATCACCGGTCATAAGACTACCGGTAACATCCAAATGACTAATGAATGCTTTGAAACCGGGCATTGCTTCAGCTTGTGTTGTGTCAATCGAGAGAATTTTTGCATAGGGTTCTGTACTTAAGACAAGAGCAGAATATAAACCATCGGAAGGTGTTGGTATATCGCAAGTATATTTCGCTTCTCCTGTTCCATGTACAGAAGCACTATTGTGTGTATGGGACGAACCGACAATGTAATTTGAATTCGGCTTTGACTGAAATTCTTGTTCACCGCGCGAGAGATTTCGTATGTATGGTGTTGCTATCGATAGTTCACTTGGAGACAATTCATCTGTTGATATCTCCGGACGAGTTTCTCGTAATTGTTCAGTTACGAACAGATAAAATTTGAAGAAAAATGACGTCATCAATGTTCGACTAAATCAAAAGATACCGTTAGATAAGATAAGATGAAAAATATTTACCGATATTCTGGTTGCCCTCCTGGGCTGAATTCGTCCAATGGTAATTCATTAAGTAAACATTTCAATGCATCTTTCATTGTTTGTCTGCACCACGGTCTATCTCGAAGGTAATCTTGTGTTTTGCTCATCGTGATTGTGTACGGAGCCATACTGCCCAGCGCCAGACATGTCGATTGGATCTTCCACTTCAAGTCTGGTGCACACTCATTAACTTGTATCGAAACTTGTTCTAATTTCACTTGAAACGCACAGGTTATGATAGGAATATCCAATTTTCGTCGTTTCGATTGCTTGTACGATTGTAAATATTCATTTTTCTCTGCAAAAGGAATATAAACTGATACCAAAATTTGGTTATGTTCCACACCCAATTTCTTCTTCAATAAGCAGAATTCGCGTAAAGGTATTTCATATTCTTCACTATTATTACAATTGATTAATTTCAATTTTGCATCACATGCTTGTAAAACAGGATTTAAACTCGATATGGGCGATCCATGCATGATATTACCACCCACGGTTGCCAGGTTTCGAATTTGTTGTGAACCGAAAATGTTCAACTGGCTTAAAAGTGCTTGACATGTTCGCATCTGGTGTGATGGTAATGCCTGTAAACATGATTGACAGTACTCTTTGAATTTTGCAATTGTTGTACAAGCACCGATGGTCATACCATGCTCGGATTTCTCTATCACATTTAATTCTGAAATTTGTGAAATAGCAATTAGAACAGAATACTTTTTATCCTTAAACTTTCGATCCATCTGAACCATTGTATGACCAGAAACTATTTTTGCTGTTGGATGTTCTCTCTTCAATGCGATAAGTTCGGCCAATGACGTTGAACGATACCATTCGGAAGATTTACCTGAGATGTGTATCGATTGTACTTTGTGCTTCAACAATGATGGCGGAAATAAAAAAACAGGACACTGCGTATCACTATAGTTCAGTAGTTTATTTTCCGTTGTACTGATAATCGTTGTAGGGTCGACTGATTGATTTTTATTACAATCAACTGATTGTTTGTCACATGCGAATGTTTTTGCTGCGTCTAATATTGGCCGATAACCAGTGCAACGGCATAGATTGCCATCAAAGGAATCTTCAATATCCTTCATTGTCGGGTTTTCGATATTATTCAGCGTACCATACAATGCCATGACCATCCCCGGCGTACAAAAACCACACTGTGATGCATACAGTTCAGCGAAACGTTGTTGTATTGGATGTAACGAATCGTCCTTTATACTACTAAGACCTTCGACTGTCGTTATATGACATCCATCCACCGAACAAATCGAAACTAGACATCCATTGACTGCTCGATGAACAATCTTGTCTGATGCTTCGTCGTGATGGGAAATCAGCACAGTACATGCACCACAACCACCTACAATGAATGAAGATATTCTGAATATATGGTTTGTTCTCCAAACACACACACCTTCTCCACATCCTAACTTCGGACCAGTCAAATGACATTCTAAAATACACTTCGTAGTATTAGTTAAGATTCATTTATGATATTCACTGTTTCTCAAATACCACAATAGAGTCCATTCTGGTTGACAATCCCGGGCAATGATTTCTGTTCCATTGACGAAGAATGTTAAATAATCGATTCGATCCATTGATGATTTCAGAATCTGTAATTGGAGAATAAAAGTTTACTACACAGATGATTGTTCTACATGCCACTACAACCATCTCAAAAATGTAATAAAAACGTTTTCTCAATCATAAAACTGAAGTGACTTTATCGAGAATATTTACTCGAATAACTTTTTTCTTTCTCTTCTGTTTTATCAATAATACGAGCTGGTCAAAGTCAATAAATATCAAACGAATAAAAGAGGACAAGAGAATAGTTAAATATCCATAGATAACGGAGTCAGCACACTCCTATTTTTTCCCATCAGTTCGTCATCACAAGAATAAATTTTAGTTGAATTTGCACTTTTACTTTCTTTTTCATCTTGTTGACATTATTTGCGCAACGATGGAAGTTCACGAAGCAGTAGCACACGAAGATGAATCGCAATTTGCGACCGAATTCACAGAATATCGAGAGAAAAATGTTCGTCTTCCGGTTGAACATTACACCATTCACGAATGTATGTTAAAACCATTACTCAACGATCGTGGTTTGTTAACCGGCAAACGCATCCTTGATTTGGCTTGTGGTAACGGTCATTATACACGGCAATTGAAAGATTTAGGTTGCGCTTATATCCGTGGTGTGGATTTGAGTGCACCGATGATTGACATCGCACGCAAGATTGAACGACGTGACCCGAAAGGCATTGAATATGAAGTGAACGATGTTATTAATCTATCTTCATCGCAACAATTATATGATTTGATTACCGGATTTTATCTGTTCGACTATGCACGAGATAGAGACGAATTGTTGGCAATGGTGCGCATTATTTCGAATCAATTGGGTGAAGGAAAACATGTTATTGGAATTATAGGCAACGTCATAGCAGGAAAAAAGATGTTCGATCAACGAAAATACGGTGTTACACGAGAAATCAAAGATCCTCTCGATGGAGAGAGAATTCCCGATGGAACAGAAATTGTTGTTACGCTCTATGACGAACATGATCAACCGACAACGCCTTTTATCAATTATTATTATTCGCCGAGTACTTATGAGCAAGTATTTCGCGAAGCTGGTTTTAAATCATTAGAATGGGTCCCTTATCAATACGATAAGAATGCTGATGATTACGCGTTTTTTGATGATTTAATTAATCGTGCTCCGTCAATTGGCATGGTGGCAAAGAAATGACGACGTATTCAAAATAGATATTTTATTTCAAAATAAAACTGTTCACCAGTTTGTTACATTCCAAGTCTCTTTGTCACAATCAAATTTCTTTTCTGCATAACCATAACTCATACCTCCTAATCTTGATACAGTTGTAATCGATGACATGTCTAAAATTCCATCCTGATAGAGGGATTGATCGATGTGCATATAAACTACTTTCCCAACAATGATCGTTGAACTACCATAATTTCCATCACCCACCTGCATTGAGTTATACAGTTCGCATTCGAAATGGATCGGTGATTCTTTCACTCTTGGAGAATTCACCTTGAAGCCAGGTAATGCAGTTAAACCAACGACATCGAATTCGTCAATGTCCGATGCGAACTCAGCAGACGCGTCATAAGCTTGAGGGAAGAGCTCTTTCGTCACATGATTTATAATAAAATGCTTTTCATTTTCGATGTTAATTAAAGTATCCTTCTTGCTCCCATCGCGTTTCCTAGTTAGAGAAAACATCACAGTTGGAGGTTCACTAGTAACACAATTGAAAAAGGATAACGGTGCAAGGTTTTTTATGCCTGAAAGTCAAGAACAATATCAAAGGGAAAATGTATTGGAGAAAAAATATACCTGTTCTACTATCAATCGTACTAATGAATGCAATCGGCCGAGGAACAACAGCGCTGCAAAGAAGTTGATATCTCGTCGTTTTATCGATCTCAGTAAAGTCTACACCGATCATGATCTAAACTAACAACGTTCGAAATTGTCCTTGTTTTAGAAAAAATAGGCTTTTTTCTTTCGCTGTTTCGTGTGAAAAAATCACTACTAGCACATGATATAATCGTATCGCGAAGAGCGCGAGAGGGTATGTAAAGGCATGTTTTTCGTTCTCTTTTCTATTTTGATGACGAAATTAAAAAGCTTCTCTTTTCTTTTCACAAGGATAAGATCGCGATATAGTACAAATCAAGCAGTGCGTTGATTTCGAGTTATGCTATTTCTCATGTGAAATATATGTACTCCAGCTCTCAATCATCAATTGATTGATCGACGAGAAAACCAACTGTCGTTATAGTCTGTTCAAGCTTAGTGAATATTTCTTCCGTAGAAATATGCGATAATAGATAATCGATACATTCGTCTTCCTATAAACGTTTTAGTGAGGATTGGATGTTCACATAGTGCCTCTCTTAAGCGTGCATATTCATAAAATTCTTTCTGGATAACTATATCTTGTCCATAGTCATAATTGGAACCACACTGTTGGACATGTGATTCTGCCCCCTTGCTTGAACATAGGATTTAGAAGGACGACAGAAACTGGCAAATTCTTCTGTCGTTGGATATTCTAGTGTAATCATTTTTGATAAAGGCATACGTTTTAAAATAACTGCGCCCATAATCAGAAATATGAACATGATGATCATCTTCTCTATCGTTAGCCTTCGATTGAAAGATGCTCAATTTCAGAAAAGAATTCTATGAAATACCTTGTCCAATATGCAATCTAGAAATTAAAAATTGCATTACAGTTCGAAGCAGTTATGTAATACTTTGTAGAATACTACTAATTTTATCTTCAGTGTCGAAATATAGGATTTATTGAAATAGTAAATGGTCTTTCTCGTCATTTTATAGTTTGAATGAAAGATTCATACAATGCGTCAATTTTAATTATCTAATAGCGTATTTTTAATCAAGTCTTGGTGCTCCAACAGAAGTTCCGAATATGCCGAATGAATCTACTTCTGTCCTATCCTTCTTAAAAGCATCTACATAAATATGTCTACTCATACGCACTGTTCACGTCACGTGGAATGCTGAGTCAGTTAAATAGAGAAAGATGTAACATTTCTATCATTCAGACGACAGCTATTTCAACTAAGTTTAGTCTTCCTATATTTAACGTACGAAGCCCGTACAGAACAATTATGCAATCCTGGTTCACGTCACTTCAGCACAAGCTGATGTCAATGTCTGTGAGCATTTATTTAAAGATAGGAATTGAAGCACATTCTGTCGAGCATTTTGAGTAAGAAACAGATGAAAATGACTAAAATTTTGTGAATGATAGATTTTCGTGTTTTTTGACAAAATGCAAAAAAGATAGTGGTGAAAATATATGCACTAACTAAAACGATTGTTATATTCAGAGGTAATCTCGTAAGTTGTTATCCTTTTTTTTGTCAATAAATACCTTGGATGGGTTATGAATTACAGTAAGAGAGAAATATCAAGAATGGTTGTACTTAATTTTTTGTTTAGCATGACCTAAAAATTGCCTATGACTGTAGTTTGCTCTTCTGATTGAAGTAGCGAAGTCACTCGAGCCTATTAAGAATAGAGAAAGCAAACTATTCGAATGCATCGTCAATTAGCAATAATTGACAAAATATATGCATACAAATAACATAGAAAGTGAGTTATCGCTGTAGGATAGTACTGATTTGGTCGGTTTTTTAGAATATTATTCGTACGAGATTTGGAATTGACTTATTATATGGCAGATACTCCTCAGAAGCAAGACGTAGTTCATGTAGTATTGATCTCAAAGGTGGGGACTATGAAGTAAGTTTGACCGGATTTGAGCGTTGTATCTGAGCGAGACATACCACTCTTGGTAGGTTTCAAGTTCCAGTATGAATGTTGACGCGAAATCTATCGTACAACGCATGGATGAATCCCTGCATCTATCATTCTTTTCTAAGTCAATCTCGGGATCGATTGACATGGTCATTACTGACAAAACGTACTCCGTTGCCGGCTGATTTTGCAGATGGATTTATCTGTTATTCGATCGAGAAGCTGGAGGCACACACAGTAGAGGATTTGCGAGAACGAGCAATTCCCTGTTCTAAGGTGTCTGTTCGATTTGTAGCGCCACTCGTATCGGAAAATTTGCTAATAAAGAAAATGTAAGCTTTCTTCTACAAGTAAATAACATTCTGTTTCTAATTCCCTCTACTGAAAGGAGGGTATATAGCCAAAGTAGTTAATGTTCGTTCGATTACAAATTACAAATTATTAAAAGCTTTTTCATAAGGGTTGACCGAAGGGTTCTCAGGGTCGAGGAACACGAATCTGGTGTTCAGTTCTTGTGATATATGCTTTTTATTTTTTCTCATCCTTCCGTTTAGGTGAATCTAATTTGCAGCAATTTTTATTAGAGGTTAATTAAAATTTACGGATAAGTACCTTTTTCAAGCCTGATTTCCGTTGTTTGTAATTGATTGAAATTGAAATCCTGTGTCTTCCTCTTGAGAGAAAAAGATGTGTATATATTCCTTTTTCAAACTTCAACGAAAGCGAATTAACCACGTGGTACTAATGGTTGCATGGGCTAATAAATCGATTCATGAGTTCTAGGAATAAGGTTTAGTAACACTCCGTAAAAACTGTCGTTCAAATCATCGAAAGGAGATACGAGCTTGAAATCATCTTTCTTCTAGGATTTTTATGCCGTCGATTGCTACACGTCAGAACTTGATAGCATTTTCAACAGAAATATGTCGATCAACACGAAATGCTTCGTTATGATTCTACTATTAGATTTCCATAGACAGTAACATATAAATAGCATTCCAAACAAGTGAACAGGTATACTACTCTTGGAGCGCATAAAATATTATTTCATCCTTTTAGCTTATTTCCGAGAATCATAGTAACATAAAGTGAGTGACTTTTGCAGACGACAGCTAAGAAAATGAGTTTTTTCGTCTCGATAGTGAATTCGAAGCAAATGAAAAAGTGAAAGCATGCATGTTAACGACTAGGTGTGTGTGTATTAGAGAAATGATATTTTGTAGCATAGCTTTAAATAACTTTCACGTGGTTTCAACATGTCTTTGTCGAAACTCAGTTGAAAATTTCATATAATTCGATATTTACTTAAGAACTATTTCTTGTATCAGAGTATAGCCTATAAAGTTATCTCTTAGAAAAAATGATTGATACTAATGGGACGAGAGCGTTCCTTTCAGTAGAGAGTTAGCAACGCTCACGTTGCGTTACTAGTAGTATAGTTCATTGCCATATACATAATAAAGTGAGATATTTAATTTTTCTTTAATACATCAATTTGTTTCCTCAAAATATGATATAAACCTGACAAATGCCGTCGTCTTTGATGTGAACATATCGATAGAAGATATGTCAAGAGCGTTGCTCGAAACAGTATCGAAAATATTGTTTACAAATTGAGTCTTACAATCTAAATATGGAATTCATCATCGATATCAACGATAATTCAATGAATAAAAGAATTAAGATTTTAACAATTTAATACTTTTTAGATAAAATCTATGACTTCGGTGCTACACTCAATTGTTCATGTCGCACAGACACTAAAAGATTTTGGTCCTGTCCAAAATTACTCGACTTTCAACTTAGATAGTGCTATTGGTACGCTTTTACGATATAAAGCTGATCATTTGATCGCCATTGAGTATCTAACATGTGAGAAAAAATGATATCTACTAATATTAGAGCGATATCGAGTCAATCATAATCATTCATCTATAATCTAGACAATTTCTATCTACCCAAAAATGATTATAGAATCCGTTCATACTAGTGTAAAATTTATGTCGAATTATCAGCTTACGACTCTTCAGTAACCCTTGTCTGCAAAATAATCCCAATATATTTGAGTTCAATTATTAACTCTATTGATATTGTATGTGCTGCATTCTCAAAAAATTTCATAGAATCATGAAAATCAACTCGAATTATGTGCAACTATATAATGCACAGACTCAACTAGTTTTTCATTCTTCGATAGAGTTTATTTTAGGCAGTATAGTTCAGTCAATAAATGGGCCAAATCTGATTATTCCAGAATTGATTAATAATATTAATATTATACGATGTGCAACATTTCGATTTAATGACACAAACTTCAGTGTACCTATGAAGTTATTTTTACGTCATTTATTATCATCAAAACGACATGCTTTTCCTGAACACAAAATAATAAATGGAAACACTTTGATTCGTTTAGGTCACAGACTTAAGTTAAAAAATAGTCAGGTTATATCAGTTCACTTGCAAAAGACACACGTTTTCAATTTTAATCCATGTAAGAGTTGTTGGAAGAATAACACACGATTTTCTACATTCCAGTCCAAATCAAAGAGTAAAATTTGCGATGCGTGTGTATTATTCAAAAATCAATATGAAACAAATTGTGGTTTCATTATTGCCATTGTGTATGATTTAAAACAAGAATGTTACGTGGTACTTCACAAAGTAGATGTTTACAAGCCAGATTCTTTTATGTTTAAAAACACGAATACCATTAATCCGTTTATTTTCTATGGGAATCTCACAGATCCTCCTCAAATGATAACAGTTCACTTGAACGACATAATTGTGAAATTAGTTTACAGTAAGCAAGAAACTTTTAATTTTTATAGATATCCAAACGTAGTTGAAAGCACGTAGACATTATTTTATTTTATTTTTCTTGGAATAACTGATTCTTCTTATATTCTATTTCATTTATTTTCTAAAATCCATTTTTGACTCATCATATGCATTACTCTCGTTCAAGCTATAAGAACAAACATTTAGATAATATGAAAAATTGCAATACTTTCATTTATCTCTACTACAATCTTATAAATGAGCATCGATATGTGTGAAAAATCAGTTATCATTATACTTCAATGAGATAAATCAGCAAATAGTCATAAATGTACTTGTATACACCATGAAAGTTGTATGATTTTTTCGTAAACAAAATATTTCATAAATGTAAGCGTTTAAACAAGAAAAATTTCTGAAAACTGCCCGCGTAGCTGGGCAAAAACTTCTTGATGTAAATCTGTGGCTGTTAAAACGGTCTGAAATTTTGCACGAGAATGACAATAAAAATTCTTACAACAAACACGCGGTATTCAACTAATTATCCTTGTTATCACAGCATAATTTTCACATCAACAAAACGACTAAATATATTTGGTTTGTAAACCCTTCATAACTGAAAGTATTTGACGAATTCACGTCAATTATGAAATATCGTTTATTTTGCAACAGAGATTAGACGTGAAAACATCCAAATATAGTAAATTTATACTCAAAACACGTGCATTTAGGAAAATCTATGTTTACACGGCTATAAAATGTGTCTTCTCAGCGTTTATGTGATGAAAAATGATGGAGCTTAATATTTTTCCCTTTTGTTTACCAAAAATATTAAATTACGATGTTTACACGTCCTTATTTTACACGCGTGTAATCATTGGAAAATATCACTTTTATAGCGTGAACACGCGTTTTTCCGAATTCTTGTCTGCTCAGGTATAATCAAGTTTTTTGTTCTTCTTTCTCTATCTGATATTCAAAGGATATTTCACAATTCTTTATACACTTTCGATATGTAATGAATTAACAATTACTATTTGCAATTATTTTTGTTTTATTACTGTGTTGGCATAAATGTAAGTCGTAAAATATTGAAGTTGTCGGATCGAAGCTCTGTCGAAATGGAAAATCGATTTTCTGAATGAATAAGTTATTAAGTGATTCTTTTTTTTGAGAACAAAGTCCGGAAAAAAATCAATTGTGAAAATAAAAGCAGCTTCTCCTAGATGCGACAGTCATATTAATGCGTATTTACATTTAAAAATTTCAAGTGATTTAGATTCGGAAGTTGATCACAACTGTTTCCACAAATCAAAACGTGCGAACATGATTGACATTTCTGTCCGTTTTCCAAAATATTTTTTTTAAATTTAACTTAAGAATACGAAAAAAAGTCTAATAATATTTCCTTTTATTTATTTCTTGCCATTTTTGCACCATACGTGCTGTTTGATCGCACTGATCATTACATCTTCTATTAAATCATAGTTAACATCCGATGATAAATTAGATGTTGTGTCTGTAGAACAGCTGTCTGAATTAGTTTCTGATTGTAATTGAAACAGTATTCTCATTTCGGTCATATCCGGACATTTAGCATAACCATCTGTAGCTGCAGGTGATAAAGCACCATGAGAGTTTTTCATTCGTTTCAAACGTATATTGCGAGCAGAGAAAATCTCATTGAGTCGTGTGGCTTTGTCTTTTTCATCCACGCCTTCATCTTTTGCAATTTTCATTATACGATCAATATCTGGTAGAGCATCTTGCATTAAGAGCGGGTCCATGAGAATACCGACCTAACTTATATAGGGTCGGCTGTACAAAAGTTTTTTTTTCGGGTTTTTTCTATCTTAAATTGAAGGTCATATTTAGTTATTTTAAAACCCAAAATATTAGCCTTTCCTGATGAATCGAACAAAAATGGGAGTAGTCACAATCTTACGATTTTTTTAGTCAAATCACAGAAATTGGGAAAAGCGACAGTTTTCGTATTTCGAGATTTGCCGAGCCATTTTTGCTCGCTTATTGCTGAGAAAGGTCTTAAAAGATGCAGAAATATCTGCTCTACAAGATGGTTACTGTCAATAATCCTTAAAAAAGATTTTGTCGAGAGATTAAGCCTCTACAGTGGCCGAAATCGACGACTTTTTAGAATNAGCGAGCAAAAATGGCTCGGCAAATCTCGAAATACGAAAACTGTCGCTTTTCCCAATTTCTGTGATTTGACTAAAAAAATCGTAAGATTGTGACTACTCCCATTTTTGATTGATTCATCAGAAGAGGCTAATATTTTGGGTTTTAAAATAACTAAATATGACCTTCAATTTAAGATAGAAAAAACCCGAAAAAAAAATTTTTCTACAGCCAGCTAGGTCGGTATTCTCATGGACCCGCTCTTAAACGGTCTAATGATATCTCTTCACTTACTCCACTAATAATAACTTTTGCTAAAAGATCTGCATTGATCATAGGAACATATTGACCACCAGTTATATAGGCTAATCCCATGAAAAAGTCACGATAAGGAACTAAAAGACACAAAATATAAATTATTTCCTTCAATAAGAATATAGAAATACTTTACGAATTGATGGTTCAACACCCACAACATACAATGTTATGCATTTTTCGGCCATTTCCCGAACGTGTCGTGCTGGATCATGACCAACAGGACATCCTTTTGGAAAATGATCACTTTCTTCGCTCAAATCATGTGGTGGTGCATCAGAAATTAGAATACTAATTTTTGTTGAATCTTTCCGCCACGATAGCTTGAGAACATCATGAAGAGCATCAGCAACAGCTTCAGGCGCATCACCATCACCATCTGCGTTACAAATATGTAACCAGCTTTTCATTTCGTTAACACTATCCGTAAAGTCATGCACACGTGTAACAAAAGTTTCATCCCAAAAATTATTTAGCAATATAATGGATTTTCTTTTTTCAGCAAAGCATTCAACTTACTTGTGGTGGATGATCTCGATATTCTACAAGTGCTAATCGAATGTCACTCGTTTCATTTGCAATTATTTGTTCAATAGTACCATGAATATTGTCTTTTGCACTTTCAATATATGGTCCCATCGAGCCTGTGCAATCCATGGCAAAAACAAGATCTAAATACATATATATATACCTATACTTAACAGCATTCCTTCTAAGAATATCTTACCAAGAATAGCCGAATCATGTTTAACTAATTCAGGTCGAGGCACTTTTTCAATTTGAACAGCTAAATACATATTGATGTGTCTACTGCAATAAAAAAGTTATTGTCTCCGCTGTATGTTGTGCTGCTTTATATACTATTTTATAATGTTTGGTTTTACATTGAGTTGTATAATATTTTTCTCCCTACTGACTCATATTTCTCGATAAGAACAAACAAATCATTGCGAAAGCTATTTTGTGAAAAAACAAATGACCCATGCCATTTACAACGAAATATTCTATTCAAATGTAAGACGAGGTGTAGCGTAGCGGTATGTTGCCACTTATGATACAGAGGATTTTCCCATATTCACGTTATATGTATTTTTCTTTCACTCGGGGATATTTTTTGCACGTACATATATATATAAGATAATTTTACATTTTATTATTTTATGTTCTTTTTCCTTTATATAATTATATGACTTATTAACAAATAAATAATTTGATTTCATCATGGATGTCTTTTTTTTATGAATATTTCCTTTCGCCTACGAAAACATGACTGTATGATATACAAATTTATGACATGTATACATACCTGATATGTTTCGTTCTTCTTCGATGACGTATGAAACTTCCTTAAATTTCACTGTTTTTTTTTCATTCGAGCACATATCAATAAACAAATGTACTTTAACGTCTATAGTATGTATCAACCTCAATATATGAGTATGTGAAACAAATAGTAGATTTTTCTATTGAAATTTAAGCTTTGATTTTTATTTTCATGTGTAGATTTTTCTTATTTCATTCCACCTCAGGATGGTTGGTCTCGTAATCGAACAGTTCATATTCAAGATGAATCATATACATTACTTGATCAGTTAGGACAAGGAAAATTTGCATCTGTATGGAAATCAAAAACACGATCTGGTATTTACAATTCTTTTCTCAATTGATAAATATTCAATGTATGAACTTTTTAGGTTATTATGCTGCAGTGAAAATATTTGATTTTAATCATTCAAAAAATAATATCAATTCTAGTCAACGTATGAATTCATTTCAAAATGAAATTAAAATGATTAATCGATTGAGAAATGAAAAAGATTCTGTCGTTACTCTACATACATTTGATATCGATCGAGAAAGACAAATGGGTTATATTGTAATGGAATTAGGAAATACAAAATTTAAAGATCATATTCAATATTTACAGCAAACGCATTACAAATCACATCAAAATGGTTATGATTATATTTCAGCATATGATCGAAAAAATATTTGGATTCAATTAGTTAATATTGTTTGTGCACTTCATCGAAATAATATAGTAAAGAAAATAGAAAATTATATATAGATATCTAAATACAATTTTCTCTTGTAAATAGGTTCATCGTGATTTAAAACCAGCTAATCTAGTATTCTTTGGTTCAACGCTAAAACTTATTGATTTTGGTATTGCACAAGATGTATCTGCACAGTAAAGTTCTCTCATTCATTACTTTCTAAATATTTTTCTTGTTCTTTTGTTTCTTCCGTAGATATAATCCACACCAGCGAGGTGGTAGTCATCCTTATAGTGCGCCAGAATGTTTTGTATACTATATGCCTATAACATCAAAAGCTGATATCTGGTCTATAGGTGCTATTTTATATTATTTAACATATGGAACATCTCCTGTTTATGAAAGTGCACAGCCTCCATCAGGTTATTCACCAACTCAATCAAATCTTGTGCAAGATATTCTATACCATAGTCTTCAACGAGATCCAAATCGGCGAGCAGAACATCGGTGGCTTGTTGAACATCCATTAACGAAAAGTAATGCAATATTTTAAATTTATATTCAGCCTTGAAAATAGTACATTTTTTCTTTTTTTACATAATTTTAAAATAAATTAACGTAATGAAAATATCTCAATTCAACTAATCATAGATTGAGCATCGATTTACCCTCATGCACACCCTCTAGACTGAATAATTATTCGGTATGACTTCACAAGATCTACATATTTTTCATTGAAGAAAAGTAAATTATTTATTATAATAAAAACGAGGAAAGAAAAAAGGCTTACACTTTATCAGCTATAAAAAATTTCTGCGGATGAAAAATTAATTTAAAAAAAGAGATATCCTTATTCGAACGAATCCAATGATTAGGAGTTAGCATATTTTTCTTGCATAGTATTAATTAAACGATCTCCTATGCCGATAATTACCGATAGTGGTACTCGAAAAAAACTCTCGACTAGTATTTTCGCTATGTTTTCGAAAAATTTTGTGCATCCATTGTTCAAATAATTTACAATGGTGACAATGATAATACTTTTCAACAATAAAAGGTTGTAGAACATCGGTAGTATACAATGTTTTAGCGCATTTAACTGGTAACCAGGTTGTATAGCCGATCTTAAACAGATTTGGCATACTTATGTTACTTAAAACATAAACATATCCGTAAAAAGTATAATTCGTTGCAATATTAGTATACACTGAGGGATAGGAGATAGAAGTTCAGGATCAAGTTGATGTATATCAAATAATGTTGCTTCTGTTGTTGTTTAACAAATCATGACTGTTCATTAATTTCTATCAAATTTAATGGTAATGAAACAAGACAAGTAAGCGCTTTCTGTTTCAGTACAGGATCGATTTTACAAACGAAAGTTATTCTATCTAAGGTTGATTGAATATCAGTTTCTAAACTACTAAAGCTTGTAGAAATAGCGGCAAAACATGGTAATAAATGTCGATGTAATCCTTCGGGAAAACTAATCTTTTTATCATTCAATTCTTTAATGAAATTTCATAAGCTAGATAAATATTTTTGTTTTGTTCCATCACCAGTTGCACTTTGAAGATTTTCACTAATCCATAATCTATTATGCATTGTTTCTGTTATCGCCTTCTGCAAACAGAACATTATACGATACTTAATAGAATCAAGTTGACGACTAATTGATTGTACAAATAAATTAATATGATATTGAACTTTAGCAGCATATTGATCAACTGTTGAATAAAGATGTTCCGCTTGTTTCTGTCTCAGTTTTTCTTTGCATATTTGGAAAAAATCATCGAAAATAAGTTGTAATTTATCAATATGTATTAGACTATGAAGAAAAAAATCACTATTGGGCAGTTCCGCTATCCTAATTGTGTCTATTATAGCTCGACTTAAATCGTTCGCTATATCATTAGATTTATCTCTCAGATTTGATCGTAACGATTGATAGTTTTTTGTCTTGTATTGACCAGGATTTATTTTCGGAGAAACTCTCTGTAAAATTGGCCAATAATAACTATCCCAGATTTTCTTGCAATCATTTTCTAGGTATAACTTCCATTGTTCTACTGATGCTAAGAACGTTTTCCGACATTTTTCTCGTGATGGTTGCAGCTCACTCTCATCTATGAGATCGAATAGTGGATGCGACAGTTCAGTCGAAAGAACTGTCAAGAGTATGTTAATATTATTAATTCTGTCTTAACAAAACCATTTAGTTCCTGCTCTACAAACTTATTTAAGAGATTTTGTTCTAATTCAGACCATTCTTCACGATCACATTTATTCTCTATATAACTTAGTATACAGGTAACTCATTAATGCATTTTTATGCATATTCTATAGAAAAGCTATCTTATAAAGTTTTATTAGCTACCTCTTTAAGTTCTACTCTATATTTCTTTTTCATTTCTTCATCATTACCATTTACGTTTTTGTTTTCTTCTACAATAAGATTGTAATATGCTATGACTAAGCATAAATGTTTTCTTGAAGTCGATGATTGAAGTAAACCTTTGAGAAAACTACTAGACGTAAGAGGATCACGGCCATCGCCTCGAATAATTCGGACTAATTGGTCACAAATTACAGCAGCTTCATTTGCTCGAATTGTCATCGCTTCAAAACCATCATCATAACCAGGTCTATCAAATAGAGTCGTATCACTATTTATGTTCTTGAATGGACCATAAATATATATCTTATCAACGGGAGGCCACCATCGACCTTTCATGCTGGCAAACTGATACCGTTGATCTTTACATGTTTGTAATCCATTAGCCAAATATACTTCATATTCTTTAGTGTATCGAGAGGTGTTGTACTAATATTTGCGCTTCCGCAGAGGCAACTCTATTTTAACTGAAAGGCTTTTACTTCATCTGAAGGTACTATCTCTCCGTCGCGTTCCGCTGCTTTTATTGTTTCTTGTACATATTTCGATTCCATCTTCCACTGATCTTTCGGATTGAAAAATACTATTAACTCATAATATGCTTGATTCCAAGATGATAACACTGAAATTGATTCTATACAACTCTCCCTGCGATCATTTGGTAATAATTCATCACTGAGGATAGAATTAAGAAAAGATGATTTATCACTTCCAGCACTTCCAATAACACCAATTGTCTTGTGTTTCATACTTTCACTTAGTGGGGTAATTTGCTCTAAAATTGGTCTAGCTTTGATAGACCAAATAGTTGGCATACTTAACTTACATTTAATTTCTATAGTTTAGATGGTAGTTGAATTTGCTCGTCGGCTAACATTTGGTTTCCTTGTTGAAACAATTTTTCCAGTGATACTCGAATCTTTTCATAGATATATAGTATTAATAATAACGGTTGGTTTGATTCAGTTTTATCTTGTATGATATTAGTACTGTCAATTTTATTGACCAAAATGCAATTCAATTAAATGAAACTTGTATAAGTATTCAAATTATGGTGTCTCGATGCAAAACTCACTGCACATGAAAAATCTCCATACGAAGTATAAAGTTGACACGACTAAAATAGATAGATAAAATTTATGTCATATCAAAGTGGTAGAATGGAAGGAAAGCATGATCGTCGTCAAATAAATGACAAGAAGAACGAACATCAACGAATATTTTATTCCTAAAAAAAAACAATTTGATTATGTCAAAGAGAGCTTTACTTCTACGACTACTTATATTACTAGTAATGCTCGTCGAGGCAGACTCGCTATGCCCTCGACTGAACCACTGACTAAAAATAAAATAGTCTTATGTGCGTTTTATGCAAAAAAAGACAGAAGTATAACATTTGAAAGGGTCCCCAGGGACTGATCTTCATTCGCCTCATAGTCTTCAAAAGAGTCAAAGGACTACTTGTGTTCTTTTTAATTATTCTATATTCCTGACTGACAATCACTCTTCACAGGAAGCAGAAGTTCGCCATAAATGACTATTATGGATTTGCAACTTTGAACATGCCCTACTTAATCGAAAGGCTTAAAGGCCTACAAAAACTTTCAATATATCGAAGGTCAGCATTTAAGATTGCTCTCCAGTATGTAACTTGTGAGTGATTGTATTTTTGGATTACTTGCCTTTAGTATGCGACAGTCAACCGAGTGTGTTTCTACTTTTTCGTAATCAACTCTTCTATGTAGTCCTCCTCTCAGGCGTGGTTGAAATGTTTTCTTCATTTCTGTCACGTTCCTGCCCCTTCACCCGTCACCAGCCAACCTCGAGCATCAGGATCCCTCCCAAAGACTGTTTCATGAAGTTTTGAGCCTTTTGCAAGAAAATGTTTTTTTGACCTTTGACCCTGACACAAGCAGACAAACATACAAGCTATTTTTTTCGTATGACCCTCCTTTCAGTCGAGGGAACAAAACATGTTTTCACTCTGCGACTTCGTTTATATGATTGGACAAACTAAATCGATATTTTTGGACTTTCTAATTCATTTTAATTGGTATAACCAGTGTTAATGGTTTGCCTATTATAGTCTACAATTTATAAAGAACTTCTAAAAAGTTTCGACACGTTTATAATACTAATTTCAAATAGATTTTATTTTCAAAGAAAATATTACATGTGATATAAAAGATTCTATATCATTGCTGTCATTGCTCAATTTCTCTGTCGATTTATTAATCCCATTAACGATACCCTAAGCGGATCTGTAAATTTGAATAAAGCAATTGTGATCAATGGTAATGCAATTTGACAAAATGTATTAGCAATACGAAAATGATATATTGGTGGGTGAGCAAAAAAATCCCATAAATGTAAAAATCGTGTAGGGACTGCCAAATACCAATAAAATAAGCACAATTATCACAATTCGACGTACCATTTTCAGTTCTCTTTGTGCACGCAATAAAGTATTTGCAGGTGTGACATGTTTATTCATTTCTTTCATATACCGAATTAACTTAAAATATATAAGCATAATACCATTCATGGGAATCAAATAAATATAAATGATATTATACACTGTGATAATTGACAGACGAAGAGGCATATGACATATTTGATCATTGACATGATAAATAATCTTACCTGTAAATAATTGGGGAAAAGCGTATAGAAAACTAACAATCCATTTTCCAATAATAAGAAAACATTGGAATTTACTCGATTGCCATACCAGTTGTGTTGGATAAACGACTATCAAATAACGGTATATTGCTTGTAAGAAATATGAATAAAACAATCCAGCAACTGCAACATAACTAATATAACCCTGAAAAGTACAGTAGGAATATCGATAGTATCTTTGATAAAGATCATTTATAAAAGTAGATATAACTATCCATAATAAAACACTAGCAGTGAAAAGTTGAGCAACCAATGAATTCAAAACAAGTATCATGGGAACTGTGTGACATGTTTTCTCGAAGATTATCAAAGATATAAATACTACAGATAGTAGAATAGCTAAAGTAGGAGATAGAATATTGATAATATCAACAGGAATAAACCATGATTGGTTAATAACTATAGTAAAATTAGAGTCGTTTGAAGTCATGTATAGAAATGAAGAGAAATATTATCTTAGTGCATATTTTTACTCCAGCTGGTTTTAAAGAAATAACAGGACAAACAATTTCATCAATCATTTTGTATTTTAACAAAAATAAATACAGTGAAGCTTTCAATGCCTTTCATAGGATCATTTTCAACACTAAAGTATTATGAAAGAAATTTTTCCTTGTATACGAAATCAACATTTTCGATTCTTTTCTAGTATTTTCTTAAACATTGCACTACGATGACGTCATTTTTCTTCCCTTCGTGGTGCAATGTTTAAGAAAATACTAGAAAAGAATCGAAAATGTTGATTTCGTATACAAGGAAAAATTTCTTTCATAATACTTTAGTGTTGAAAATGATCCTATGAAAGACATTGAAAGCTTCACTGTATTTATTTTTGTTAAAATACAAGATGATTGATGAACTTGTTTGCCTTGTTATTTCTTTATTCAATTTCAGCTAGTTTTATAGTTTCTGTTGATTCATTCGTCAGAAAAAAAACTCTTCGACGATAATATATTCCTCTTTTACTAAATATTCCAGTTATAATGCTCTGTTTAACTATATACTTATCTCTGATTAGCTAGTGTAAAAATGCGAAACATGGACATATATAAAACCTCATTTGTTTTTCAGCTTATTTCCATAACTACACTCGATTCGTAGAAGTTAAAAATAACTCTTCAATTATTTTAGTCTTCATGTTAACGTTAGAGAAAGGAACCACGCGTGATACAAAAAATAAAATAAAATAATATTTCGATTTTGTATAATCAACGATGAAAAGAACAAATTAATTGTCTTTAAAATTCATTGTAAGATATTGGGTGTTTTAGAAATCTTTCTTATAAATACTTGTCTTTCGAATATTTTTGGAGTTTTGTGGTTTTATCAATGCAGTGGTCTTCATTAATATGACTAACCAATTAACTCGTCAAATTAGATTCAAAAAAATTGACTTTAGCAGTTTTTCAATTGTGTTTTTACCCAGTTGCTAAAAAAAGAATAAACTCTTTTTTGTCGTTCGTAATAACACATATCTCACTAACCATTATTTTACGTTTCTACAAGACTTGAGCAAATAAAGAAAAAGAGTGGGTAAAAAAGGTATTATCNGTTAGGACAAGGAAAATTTGCATCTGTATGGAAATCAAAAACACGAGCTGGTATTTACAATTCTTTTCTCAATCGATAAATAGTCAGTGTATGAAATTTTTAGGTTATTATGCTGCAGTGAAAATATTTGATTTTAATCATTCAAAAAATAATATCAATTCTAGTCAACGTATGAATTCATTTCAAAATGAAATTAAAATGATTAGTCGATTGAGAAATGAAAAAGATTCTGTCGTTACTCTACATACATTTGATATCGATAGAGAAAGACAAATGGGTTATATTGTAATGGAATTAGGAAACACAAAACTTAAAGATCATATTCAATATTTACAACAAACACATTACAAATCACATCAAAATGGTTATGATTATATTTCAGCATATGATCGAAAAAAATCTTTGGATTCAATTAGTTAATATTGTTTGTGCACTTCATCGAAATAATATAGTAAAGAAAATAGAAAATTATATATATATATATATCTAAATACACTTTTCTCTTGTGAATAGGTTCATCGTGATTTAAAACCAGCTAATCTAGTATTCTTTGGTTCAACGCTAAAACTTGTTGATTTTGGTATTGCACAAGATGCATCTGCACAGTAAAGTTCTCTCATTCATTACTTTCTAAATATTTTTCTTGTTCTTTTGTTTCTTCTGTAGATATAATCCACATCAGCGAGGTGGTAGTCATCCTTATAGTGCACCAGAATGTTTTGTATACTATATGCCTATAACATCAAAAGCTGACATCTGGTCTATAGGGGCTATTTTATATTATTTAACATATGGAACATCTCCTGTTTATGAAAGTGCACAACCTCCATCAGGTTATTCACCTACTCAATCAAATCTTGTGCAAGATATTCTATACCATAGTCTTCAACGAGATCCAAATCGGCGAGTAGAACATCGGTGGCTTGTTGAACATCCATTGACAAAAAGTAATGCAATATTTTAAATTTATGTTCATCCTTGAAAATAGTACATTTTTCTTTTTTTTACATAATTTTAAAATAAATTAACGTAATGAAAATATCTCAATTCAACTGATCATAGATTGAGCGTCGGTTTACCATCACGCACACCATCTAGATTGAATAATTATTCGGTATGATTTCACAAGATCTACATATTTTTCATTGGAGAAAAGTAAATTATTTATTATAATAAAAACGAGGAAAGAAAAAAGGATTACACTTTAAAAGCTATAAAAATTTCTGCGGATGAAAAATTAAGTTAAAAAAGAGATATTCTTATTCGAACGAATCCAATGATTAGGAATTAGCATATTTTTCTTGCATAATATTAATTAAACGATCTCCTATGTCGATAATTACCGATAATGGTACTCGAAAAAACTCTCGACTAGTATTTTCGCTATGTTTTCGAAACATTTTGTGCATCCATTGTTCAAATAATTTACAATGGTGACAATGATAATACTTTTCAACAATAAAAGGTTGTGGAACACCGGTAATATACAATTTTTTAGCGCGTTTAACTGGTAACCAGGTTGTATAGCTGATCTTAAACAGGTTTCACATACTTATGTTACTTAAAACATAAACATACCCGTAAAAAATTGATGTATATCAAATCATGACTGTTCATTAATTTCTATCAAATTTAATGGTAATGAAACAAGACAAGTAAACACTTTCTGTTTCAGTGCAGGATCGAGTTTACAAACGAAAGTTATTCTATCTAAGGTTGATTGAATATCAGTTTCTAAACTACTAAAACTTGTAGAAATAGCGACAAAACATGGTAATAAATGTCGATGTAATCCTTCGGAAAAACTAATCTTATTCTCATTCAATTCTTTAATGAAATTTCATAAACTAGGTAAATATTTTTGTTTCGTTCCATCACCAGTTACACTTTGAAGATTTTCACTAATTCATAATCTATTATGCATTGTTTCTGTTACTGCCTTCTGCAAACAGAACATTATACGATAATTAATAGAATCAAGTTGACGACTAATTGATTGTACAAATAAATTAATATGATATCGAACTTTAGCAGCACATTGATCAACTGTTGAATAAAGATGTTCCGCTTGTTTCTGTCTCAGTTTTTCTTTGCATATTTGGAAAAAAATCATCGAAAATAAGTTGTAATTTATCAATATGTATTAGATTATGAAGAAAAAAAAACGACTATTGGGCAGTTCTGCTATCCGAATTGCGTCTATTATAGCTCGACTTAAATCGTTCGCTATATCATTAGATTTATCTCTCAGATTTGATCGTAACGATTGATAGTTTTTTGTCTTGTATTGATCAGGATTTATTTTCGGAGAAACTTTCTGTAAAATTGGCCAATAATAACCATTCCAGATTTTCTTACAATCATTTTCTAGGTATAACTTCCATTGTTCTACTGATGCTAAGAACGTTTTCCAACATTTTTCTCGTGATGGTTGCAGCTCACTCTCTTCTATGAGATCGAATAGTGGATGCGACAGTTCAGTCGAAAGAACTGTCAAGAGTATGTTAATATTATTAATTCTGTCTTAACAAAACCATTTAGTTCATGCTCTACAAACTTATTTAAGAGATTTTGTTCTAATTCAGACCACTCTTCACGATCACATTTATTCTCTATATAACTTAGTATACAGGTAACTCATTAATGCATTTTTGTGCATATTCTATAGAAAAGCTATCTTACAAAGTTTTATTAGCTACCTCTTTAAGTTCTACTCTATATTTCTTTTTCATTTCTTCATCATTACCCTTTGCGTTTTTGTTTTCTTCTACAACAAGATTGTAATATGTTACGACTAAGCATAAATGTTTTCTTGAGGTCGATGATTGAAGTAAACCTTTGAGAAAACTAGACGTAAGAGGATCACGGCCATCGCCTCGAATAATTCGGACCAATTGGTCACAAATTACAGCAGCTTCATTTGCTCGAATTGTCATCGCTTCAAAACCATCACCATAACCAGGTATATTAAATAGAGTCGTATCACTATTTATGTTCTTGAATGGACCATAAATATATATCTTATCAACGGTAGGCCACCATCGACCTTTCATGGTGGCAAACTGATACAGTTGATCTTTACATGTTTGTATTTCATTAGCCAAATATACTTCATATTCTTTATACATTTTGTCGAAAATATCGTTAGGTAGTGTATCGAGAGGTGTTGTACTAATATTTTCGCTTCCGCAGAGGCAACTCTGTTTTAACTGAAAGGCTTTTACTTCATCTGAAGGTACTATCTCTCCGTCGCGTTCCGCTGCTTTCATTGTTTCTTGTACATACTTCGATTTCATCTTCCACTGATCTTTCGAGATAAAAAATACTATTAACTGATAATATGCTTGATTTCAAGATTATAACACTGAAATTGATTCTATACAACTTTCCCTGCGATCATTTGATAATAATTCATCACTGAGGATAGAATTAAGAAGAGGTGATTTACCACTTCCAGCACTTCCAATAACACCAATTGTCTTGTGTTTGATACTTTCACTTAGTGAGGTAATTTGCTCTAAAATTGGTCTAGCTTTGATAGACCAAATAGTTGGCATACTTAACTTACATTTAATTTCTATGATTTAGATGATTTCCAGTGATACTCGAATCTTTCCGTAGATATATGGAATTAATAATAACGGTTGGTTTGGTTCAGTTTTATCTTGTATGATATTAGTAATGTCAATTTTATTGACCAAAATGCAATTCAATTAAATGAAACTTGTATAAGTATTCAAATTATGGTATCTCGATGCAAAACTCACTGCACATGAAAAATCTCTGTACGAAGTATAAAGTTGACACGACTAAAATAGATAGATAAAATTTATGTTGTACCAAAGTGGTAGAATGCAAGGAAAGCATGATCGTCGTCAAATAAATGACAAGAAGAACGAACATCAACGAATATTTTATTCATAAAAAAAACAATTTGATTATGTTAAAGAGAGTTTTACTTCTACGACTATTTAAATTACAAAACATGTTTTTCACTCTGCGGCTCCGTTTACATGATTGGACAAACTAAATCGATATTTTTGGACTTTCTAATTCATTTTAATTGGTATAACCAGTGTTAACGGTTTGCCTACTATAGTCTACAATTTATAAAGAACTTCTAAGAAGTTTCGACATGTTTATAATACTAATTTCAAATAGATTTTATTTTCAAAGAAAAGATTACATGTGATATAAAAGATTCTATATCATTGCTGCCATTGCTCAATTTCTTTGTCGATTTATTAATCCCATTAACGATATCCTAAGTGGATCTGTAAATTTGAATAAAGCAATTGTGATCAATGGTAATGCAATTTGACAAAATGTATTAGCAATACGAAAATGATATTTTGGTGGGTGAGCAAAAAATCCCATAAATGTAAAAGTCGCGTAGGGACTGCCAAATACCAATAAAATAAACACAATTACCACAATTCGACGTACCATTTTCAGTTCTCTTTGTACACGCAATAAAGTATTTGCAGGTGTGACATGTTTATTCATTTCTTTCACATACCGAATTAACTTAAAATATATAAACATAATACCATTCATGGGAATCAAATAAATATAAATGATATTATACACTGCGATAATTGACAGATGAAGAGGCATTTGACATATTTGATCATTGACATGATAAATAATCTTACCTGTAAATAAATGGGGAAAAGCGTATAGAAAACTAACAATCCATTTTCCAATAATAAGAAAACATTGGAATTTAGTCGATTGCCATACTGGTTGCGTTGGATAAACGACTATTAAATAACGGTATATTGCTTGTAAGAAATATGAATAAAATAATCCCGCAACTGCAACATAACTAATATAACCCTGAAAAGTACAGTAGGAATATCGATAGTATCTTTGATAAAGATCATTTATAAAAGTAGATATAACCATCCATAATAAAACACTAGCAGTGAAAAGTTGAGCAACCAATGAATTAAAAACAAGTATCATGGAAACTGTGTGACATGTTTTGTCGAAGATTATCAAAGATATAAATACTAAAGATAGTAGAATAGCTAAAGTAGGAGATAGAATATTGATAATATCAAAAGGAATAAACCATGATTGGTTAATAACTATGGTAAAATTAGAGTCGTTTGGTAGCGCAGACATGGTGCCGTTTGAAGTCATTTATAGATATGAAGAGACATATTATCTTAGCGAATATTTTTACTTCAGCTAGTTTTAAAGAAATAACAAGACAAACAAGTTCATCATTCATTTTTTATTTTAACAAAAATAAATACAGTGAAGCTTTCAATGCCTTTCATAGGATCATTTTCAACACTAAAGTATTATGAAAGAAATTTTTCCTTATATACTAAAACAACATTTTCGATTCTTTTCTAGTATTTTCTTAAACATTGCATTACGATGATGTCATTTTTCTTCCCTTCGTAATGCAATGTTTAAGAAAATACTAGAAAAGAATCGAAAATGTTGTTTTAGTATATAAGGAAAAATTTCTTTCATAATACTTTAGTGTTGAAAATAATCCTATGAAAATCATTGACAGCTTCACTGTATTTATTTTTGTTAAAATAAAAAATGATTGATGAACTTGTTTGTCTTGTTATTTCTTTATTCAATTTCAGCTGGTTTTATAGTTTCTGTTGATTCATTCGTCAGAAAAAAACTCTTCGACGATAATATATTCCTTTTTTACTAAATATTGCAATTCTCATGGTCTGTTTAACTATATACTTATCTCTGATTAGCTAACGTAAAAATGCTAAACATGGACATATATAAAACCTCATTTGTTTTTCAGCTTATTTCCATAACTACACTCGATTCATAGAAATTAAAAATAACTCTTCAATTATTTTAGTCTTCATGTTAACATTAGAGAAAGGAACCATGCGTGATACAAAAAAAAAAGAAAATAATATTTCGACTTTTTATAATCAATGACGAAAAGAACAAATTAATTGTCTTTAAAATTCACTGTAAGATATTGGGTGTTTTAGAAATCTTTCTTATAAATACTTGTCTTTCGAATATTTTTGGAGTTTTGTGGTTTTATCAACGCAGTGGTCCTCATTAATACTACTAACCAATTAACTCGTCAAATTAGATTC
Organism: Adineta ricciae; assembly: GCA_905250025.1. Classification (NCBI taxonomy): domain Eukaryota; kingdom Metazoa; phylum Rotifera; class Eurotatoria; order Adinetida; family Adinetidae; genus Adineta; species Adineta ricciae. Next base: position 44,962 of record CAJNOJ010000545.1, read on the forward strand.
AAAAAAATTGACTTTAGCAGTTTTTCAATTGTGTTTTTACCCAGTTGCTAAAAAAAGAATAAACTCTTTTTTGTCGTTCGTAATAACACATATCTCACTAACCATTATTTTACGTTTCTACAAGACTTGAGCAAATAAAGAAAAAGAGTGGGTAAAAAAGGTATTATCAAAATAAGTGGTATAAGTAAAAACAATTTCAAACACATTCGCTGGAAGAAAATATTTCACATTGATATTTTTTCAACGAAAGAGTATGCCTCCCGTTCGACATAGTTATAATAGAGGAGCACAGAATGGTCCTGGTGATCATGCACCACACATTAATTTAACATATGTTGATGGTGATATTTATGTTGAATTGAAAAAAGACCATTCAGACTGGTGAAGAGCGTAAACTTCTCTTCGCACCTGAACAATTTTTTGCCATTTCACACAAAAGTGACGAAATGGTTGTCTATCATCTGCCACAAATCTGGTTCCCAGAATTCATTCCTAAGTGAAATCCCCTATTTAGGGATCTTTCCACATTAAATGTGTCATATTCTGATGTTTGATTGTAATTCAATAAACATTATGAAAACAGTCTTAATATGATTCTGGTAACCAGAATATATCTTTTGATATGGATGATAAACGCCTTTAATAGTATATGTGGTCACCAGAATGTGTTTTCGCACTCCAAAAACAAGGGCTTTGCACTAATCGAAGATAGATTCTGATCATCAGATTTATCTTTAGAAGCGTTCCTCATTCACATCGAAGGTATATTCAGGTGACCAGGTCCACCATTAAAGGCATTTATCATCTATATCAAAAGATATATTCTGGTGACCAGAATCATATTAAAACTGTTTTCATAATGTTTATTGAATTATAATCAAACATCAGAATATGACACATTTAATGTGGAAAAATCCCTAAATAGGGATTTCACTTAGGAATGAATTCTGGGATCCAGATTTGTGGCAAATGATAACCTACCTTGTCAAGGCAATATATGACGGATTTGAAATTTGGACAGGGATATAATAGAGTATAACAAAACAATGTGTGGGAGCAGGCTTTGATCCTCATAAAAATGACATAAAAATACAAATCATGGATGCACTCAAGTTTTATTGGGATTAGCTACCTAATTAGAATATTGGCCATTTTGTCTAGCATGACGTTATTTTGCTCAAGCATAGCGAATTTTGGTTAGAATTGTATTTGTTCAGAATCTGAATCATATTCTTTCCTTTTAGCAATAAGAGTTTGAGAAGTTTCGTTATCTCTCCATTTTATAAGATGACGGCCAGCTTTTGTCTAATGCATATACATCGCATGTTGATTCACAACGAAGAACACTATTGAAGTAAAAGGATGTAACCAGCAATACAAGTGATCTTCTATGTTACGTTTGCATTTTCTCACACAACTGATTCGACCTATTTCAATCAATTCTGCAATTACCCCAAGTAATAGTGTAGGACTTTAAATGAAGGATATATGGGCGCGCCCTCGAAAATAACCGTTGCATACAATATAACAGTCACAGTGCCGAAATCACCGGTTCATATAATGATTGCAGTGGTCTTATCGCATGGATCCGGATATACTTCGCAGGATTTTGGATCGGTATACTGTTGATGGCTATTTTCATTGTGATACAATGGTAGAGATCCAACGGAAGGTTTAAGGTGGATTTTTATTGTCTACAATGAATTATTAAGTCTCGCAAACAAGCTTGGTTGTAATACATATTTACAATCAAGAATAAACAAATGAAAACATACTAACGATAGTTCTCTGCTCAATAAAATGAAATATAGCTCGTCCTGTACATTTTAAATAGGATTTGTTTCGAATAAATGTTTATCGTAATTCGTCACAGAGTTTTCTTCGTTCTCTCTCAAGAATAACACCTGTACATGCACACGTGTACGACCATTGAATTAATCATAAAAGAAAAGAAAATATCAAAGCTTTCATACAGTCACGGTTCGATGACTTTTTCTTTCCTGCAAAGTAACGCCCATAAATTACGGTTGTATTTATTGTATGTATACATCCTCCCAGTGCACTTTATTTTACTAGATAAACCTCTATTTCACTTCACACAGTCGTCTTTCACAAAATGCCGTTTATCACGGTGGATGATAAAACTGTTGATATTTCAACGGCGAGAAGTTTATTCTCTCTTATTGAGCAGCAAAAGCATGTCGTAAATCGAACAACGCAACAGTTGAGCGAACTGTCCGCCGATGACTTTGCCAAGTGGGGTGTGGAACATGGAGCTGAATTAGAGTACAGGGCAGAGTTAGCTCGTCGCATTGCACAAACGTTTGACAACGCTGAGAGTATATTGATGTTCGACAATATTCATCCGTCTGGTTTAGATGGCTTGACAGGTGCTGATGTTAGTGATGCAGATCGATCACTTCTCTGCGCTCTGTGGTTCTCGACTGGATTCCCTAAGGGAGGTAAAGTACTTA
>CAJNOJ010000546.1:0-47422 GCA_905250025.1 Adineta ricciae
TCATAATAACTTTGTGTTCAAAAGCTTCACACTGTACATTTAAACAAACTCCTTCCAGACATAAGCCAGCAGCTGCTTGACGCCAAGGTGGACTCGTTGGTCCAACTGGTGGATATTGTATCATAAGAGTTATACCATCATGAACATAGCTGTCACCATATCATTACCCCGGGTATCCAGAGCTGAACGTCTCGATATCCAGTAGGATAACTAAACTAACTTCGTCAGCCGATCTCGTTACCCATTACCCGATAACCAAACTATGTCACCCCAGATGTGAGGAATTTGAGTGAATTTAGTCGGACGATTTTGATACACAACAAGAAATTAAACTACATCGTTCAAACACTTGATAATGGTAGTTAATTAACCACATGTGTCTATTCTTGGTTACATCTAGGGTGAGCATGTAGTCAGTAGGCGCATCACAACATGAGGGTGTTGGCGAAAAGGTCGGTACGTGCACGAAAGCCTCTTCCAATTTTCACTCCAACAAGTGATCCGGCGACGAGTGGTAGGTTCTTTTATTCACTCTAGCTCAACACCTAAGGCTTAAAGTACCGAATTAAATTCCCTTCTAGATTCTCATTGCCCTTCCTGCTAGGGATACCATGACGAGTTGCTATCTCGTTACCCGCTGGGTATCGACCAAATTCGATCAAATTCCTCCGGTTTCTGAGTATACTGTTGTCTGTTTTTAAACGGATACCCGGGGTAATGATATTATGACATCACTCAAATAAACTTAACTCTTTATTAACAGATAAGGATGTTGAAAAACTTGCTTTTCCTCATCTGTTTTCAGATGGTAAAGGTTCTTTTGATGAAGATCGAATAAGTAAACTCTATTGGAAAGAATATTGTAAAGTACGACTTTTCTCGTCTGATCTACGGTTTGCAAATGATCCTAGCTACATTTTTTATTTGCAATATGTCAGCGATTTGAAACAAGCCTATTCGTCAAGTAATATTGCATTTCGAAAAATGATTCCTATGACAGCTAGTCAAGGTAAAGATGAAAATCAATTGAAACTACTTCTTAAAAACGATATGATTTATCGACATTTTGAAACAGTACGTGGTAGTCCGCAATATTGGAACCAACGTTTAAAAGATCTATTCGGTATGAATCGTCAATTAGGAATTTCGACTTTCTTCTTAACATTGTCTTGTGCCGATATGCGCTGGAAAGAATTTCTTGATGTCATTGCTCGAAATAGTGGAGAAGAAGTAAAAGAAGTTTACAGTTTTCTAGAAAAAGCAAATCTTATTCGTAAAAATCCAGTTATTGCTGCACGCATGTTTGAACGACGATTTCAAGTGTTTATGAAAAAATTTGTGAAAGGTGGTGCATATTGTTTAGGAGAAGTAATTGATTGGTTTGCTCGTATTGAAATGCAGATGAGAGGTTCACCACATGCTCATATGCCACTTTGGGTGAAAAATGCACCGAAATACAATGGAAAAAACACAGATGAAAAAACTGTATTGAAAATTATAGAATTCTGTGATAAGTACATTACGACATGGTTTCCATCAATTGATGAAGATGGAGAATTGCACCATTACGTTAAGGAACTTCAAAGGCACTCACGGAATCATTCGAAATCATGTTTAATATGTCATGGAACAATCTGCCGTTTCGAATTTCTTCGTGCTATATCACGACGAACTTTTATTTCATTTCCATATATGCCTAAAAATGACGAAGACGTTGAACTGATAAAGATTGTGAAAAAAACGTTACGAGATACCAATATTGAATTGAATAACCTTGAAAAAGACAAGATTTTAACTTGGACAGACTTTGACACAATTCTCGATAAATACAATTGGACATATGAATATTACGAATGGTTTCTCTCAACTGTTCATAGTCGACCAAAAATATTTCATAAGAGAGAACCAAATGCACGTTGGATAAATCAATACAATGAAGAGCTTTTGAGAGCTTGGAATGCAAATATGGACATACAATTTATTTTGGATCCGTATGCATGTGCGAGATATCTAATGTCGTACACGACAAAGCCAGAACGAGAAATGAGCTTACTTTTAGAAGCGACACATAAGGAATGTCGAGAAGGGAATCTAACAGTTCGTGAAGAGGTGAAGAGATGAAAAAATTAACAGGTACTTTTTTTAATCATCGACAAATAAGCGTTCAAGAAGCTATCTATCGTGCAGCAAAGATGCCATTAGTCTATTCAAGTCGAGGATTCGTGTTTGTTCCATCTCATTCGAATAGTTGTAGATTTCTTAAATCACGAGAAGCCTTACAACAATTAAATCCTAATGATCAAAATATATATATGAGTAATCTAGCGGATAAATATTTCGATCGTCCATTTGATAAAGAATTCGATATTTGTATGGCTGATTTTGCATCGAATTACGAGATTTTCGCTGTAAAAAGAGTTAGTAAAAATCCAAGAACACCAATAAAATATTTGAGGACTCTTAACTTTGCTGTCAAAAAACGAGTTGGAAAATCAGCTATCATTCGCTTTCCTCATTTTCATCGAGAAAATGATACTGAAAACTATTTTGAAAATCTCTTATCTCTCTATTTACCTATTCGAAATCGCAATGAATTGAAAAAACCATACGAATTGTTTTATGAAGAAGGAGAAATGTATGATAATCGAGCAAAATGTAATCGAAAAGTGAAAGATATCGTTTGTGAAAATCGAAAGAAGTATGAAGCTCATTTTGAAATGGCTGATGAATTGAAGACAATTTTTGATGATTTCTCAACAGAAAGGAAAGAAGATGAATGGGCAAGTATTGTTTGTAACTCAGAAAAAAATAGACAACTCAATGAAGAAATAATTTGTGAAAATAATCCGGATTTTGATATGCTTCGATATAAGTCAAAAAAGAATTTCTTAACGAATTTGAAGCAGATGTTTAGAGGAAGCGATGAGATGCGACCACTTTTGGAATGTATGAACGAAGAACAACAAAAAATATTTTACTATGTTCGCAATTGGTGTCTACGTCGCTTACATAATTCCAGTGTTGAACCTTTGAGATTATTTATCACAGGTGGCGCAGGTACGGGTAAAAGTCATTTATTAAAATGTTTGCAATATGAAGCAACGAGAATATTTGCACGTAAGAAACATTTAGAAACAGATGAGAATATTGATCTAATTCATACATTGATTACCGCTTATACAGGTGCAGCAGCTGTAAATGTTGGAGGTGTAACAATTCATAGTGCATTTGGTTTAAGTATCAAGTCAGATCGATTGCGAGAATCGTTGTCTTGTGAAAAACTTAATTCATATCGATGTAAATTAGGTTCGTTGAAATTATTATTCATTGATGAAATTTCACTTGTTCCAGTTAATTTATGGGGAGCAATACATGCACGATTAGGACAGATTATGGGTATTCAGTCGAATACAGTATGTTTCGGTAATATTGGAATCATAACTATTGGAGACTTTTATCAATGTCCACCAGTAGGATCATGCAGTATTTACAATTCGATGTTATGGATTGATCATTTTGAAATGACTGAAATGAATACTAATGAAAGACAAAAAGAATGTGGGTCGTTTTCAGAGATGTTAAATCGTATTCGAAAGTTGAAAAAGAAAGAAGAAATGATAAAGCAAGACCGAAATATTCTTGAAAAATGTCACCAACGTTATTTAAATAAAGAATACAGTGTACAAGCATTACATTTATTCGCGAAAAATATTGATGTTGATGAACACAATAATGAAATACTTGATCGGATATGCAATGATATAAAAGTATTTTATGAAATAGATAAAAAAGGAAATCAAGTTAAATTATGTCAAAGCAGATATGGTAAAATTTTACATGCACCACTTCGATTAGCGAAGGACGCACGAATTATGATTACGAATAATATTTGTGTTGCTGATGGCTTGGCGAATGGTGTCACAGGACGAATTGTTGATTTTATCGAGAATAAATATAAAGAAATTGTTCGAATTGTAATCAAATGTGATTCACCAAGCGCAGGTACTTTGCATAGGACAAGTTGTCAGCATTGTCATAATCGTGATACTGTATGTGTAGAACGAAATAGTGAGAATGATGATAAATATGAAAACAGTTCAACAGATAGCTCTTTAAATAAACAATTCCCTTTAAAACTGAGTTGGGCAATGACTATTCACAAAGCACAAGGCCTTACAGTTGATGAATTGATTTTGAGCACTAAGGATCTATTCGGTTGTGGTATGGGTTATACAGGTTTATCTCGAAACAAAAGAATTGAAAGTCTCTTTTTGAAAGATCTTCATCTTGAAAAGTTCTATTGTGATCCTAATGTTGATGCAGTGCTCTCTCAAATGAAACGATTGAAAACTGCAGATCTTTTTATAGAAAAGTCGGAATATTTGAATATTCTATTTCATAATATTGAAGGATTACAGTCGAACATAGTTGCACTTCGAAGTCATTATTTGACGAAGAAAGCTGCAATAATCTGTCTTGCGGAAACGTGGGAAAAGAAGAATAACAATGATGATGATAAGGTTTTGGAAATTGAAGGTTATCAATTTCTAGGTCGAACGCGATTCGATTCATATAAAGATAAACATCCATTGAAATTATTAAAGCATGGTGGTGTTGGAGTTTATTATCGAAATGATATTCAGATCATCGATGTAACTCTTTCAGAAGTTATCAGATTAGAATACATTATGATTGAATCAATAGAGAAAAATGTTCTTCTAATTGTTTGCTATCGATCACCACAACAAGAAAAAAAAGAATTTCTTAAAAATTTGAAATATCTTTTGAAAGCAATTGATATTAAAAAGCGGATACTAATCATTGGAGATCTAAATGGAAATAGTTTATCCGATTCAAATAAAACAATATCTAAAGGATTGCATGATTTAGGCTTTATCAATATATTTGATCGTGTATCCACTACAAACGATCAAACAAGTATTGATTGTATCCATACAAATTTCATTTCGAAAAAGAGCTATTTTCGAGAGGTGTCTGGAAGCTTTTATAGTTATCATGAACCAATATGTATTTCTGTTGATTTAAATGGTACTCCAATTGATATAACAAAAGAAATAGAAACCGTAGAGAACATCGATCTGAAAATATAAAATGAAACGATAAAAACATCTGATTCTCTTATTACACTACCTACAGAGTGTAAAAAAAGAAAGAAAGCATCCGAAAATATTAAGAGTTATCAAAAAAGAAAGACGAAGTCACGTGGTAAAACGAATTTGTTGAATGAAAATAAGAAAGCTAATAAATCATCCGATATCCATACTCCGATAGAAATTGATTTAAATGATATCGAATATCGAAAACAAAAAGAAATTGATATTTTAAATTCTCAAACGTACAATGCAGGACTTCAAATAATTAAAATTTGAGGGTGACGGAAATTGTTTCTTTCGAGCTATCTCATATCAAATGTATAGACATGAAAATTGTCATTCTGAATTAAGAACTGATAGCGTGAATTACATATCAATGAACAATACAGAATTCGAAGCATTTTTGGATACAGACTTCAATAATATGGATGAATACATAAATCGAATGTCTAAACTAGGTAGTTATGCAGATAATCTCATCATTCAAGCAACTGCCATCGTCATTAAACGAAATATTGTTATTCATCGTGCTGGCGATACAGCCAGCTTCATATCTACTAAAGAAAATACAAATCAACAAGTTCATATTGTGTACCATCGACAATCTCGACATTACGACAGTGTCCATCACTTAGATGGATCACCACATCAAATTCCTTTAACTCATGTTCGTGTGGTTTAATTGTCGATATGTATTTCGTCCTTTTCTTTTACTGTTTTTTTACTTTTACTCTTTCTTTTATGATCTTTGTCTAACAATTAATTCATTATCATGTTTCTCAACATCAACAAACGATTGGAAAGAAAATTTTCATTTACAATTTTACTTTATGTGAATATTGTCTCAATATGTCAATAGTCTAATATGTCAAATAAATAGTATCAATAATCAGCCTTCGGGTAACGATAACGAAATCCATCGCCGCATTTGTGAAAGTTGAAGGATTGTAATAGATGCTGCCCTAATCCAGTGATTATGAGATGTATTTGGATGAGTCCATTTACGAAAAATCAATGATTTTGAATATTATTCACTAAGAAACAGTAATCTCAACGAGAGTATTGAATATTATGCAAACTTTCATGGATATTTGTAACAATCGTTTACATATCAACGTTTCATGTTGCAACAAATGATCATATGAAATCTTCGATGTAGCATTTGTGGCACTGGAAATCCAAACAACGTTTGGTCCATAGACCGAGTTGCTTTCTAGCATCCTTATACTCTGCTTTCTCTAATAACCGAATCTTTTACAACATCTCCATTTCTACACCCTACCAACGAATTCAGCGTGTCGTGACTTCTCACCGTCAAGACGGTTTTGAACGATGTAGTCCTCGGATCAAGTGTATTTGATGAGTCTATTAATATAGAGACGTTCAACTGTTATACTCAATATGAAGATATTATTACAGCATTAATTCAAATATTATCTAATTATATCCTAACACGGACTTTTATGAGCAAGAACAAAAGCCATTGGATATGATGATTTAGAAGAACTTCAATGATTAATATTCTTTCCTGTTTATGGATACGTAAATCATTGAAATGAGAGAGAAAAAGAAGAAAAATTTGCTCGTTGGTGAGATTTGTTTATTTGTTTGAAAAGAAATCACAAAAATTCTTTTTTCAAACGAATGTTAACGAGTTTATTCTTGTTACGCCATCAAACGTTGGATGATATTAATGCTTTGAATATCGATTGTAAATTTCATCAAATTATTGATTCATCCAATGAGCGAGACGTTTAGATTATTTAGATTGATTTAATTCTATACAAATAAATAGAAATAAACACGACATGATTATCTACCCAACAATATTTACTTCGAATAAATTCAATAACCTTCGAGCGGCAATGAAATTCGAAGTAAAATTGACTGTCGTCAGCCATGAAGAAATCAGAAATCGACTTCTGATCAGTTAATCCAATATTAGCAAGTAGAACATCTTTGTATGCGACTAAACGATGTTCGTTCCATCTAAATTGAAACTTAAGATTATCGATAGAAAGAAAAATGTAAACGGTAAACCTGTTTCACTCATAGTTATATCTGCTCGAATTGAACTGACTTTAGATTTTAATGTAGCACTGCATGTGCTATTAGAACAGCATACTAATCGATCAGTACTTGTCGTTTTCGTTTTGCATCTTGGACATATAATTTGTAAATCGACACACACTGAATCAACAGTACCAGTTACTTGTTGAAACAATGTCAATTCACAATCATATAAAGCTTCAGCTGCTTCTTCATCATAGTTAATATTTGTTTCAAGTAAATCTAAAGATATTAAAAGAAATAGTTTCAATACTAGAATGTAATCCAAGCAAATAGAAATGTAGATATTTTTTTCACGTGTTTACATCTTACTCACACGCATCTGACATGTGAACTTACTTTTTAACACAGTTCGAAACGTAGTGGTAAAATATGGAGTTCCATGGCCATCAACAGTAGCTCGCATATTTGACAAATTAATGCATACGCCTTCACAAACCTATTTAATGAAAATCAGCTAATTAAGACTAGATAAAACAGATGAATAAAATCTACAGCATCTGCTAATTCTTGCCAAAACATTACCATCACAGCACCACTTCCATCCGCAACGATACCCGTTCGATAAAGTTTTTCTACCTTCTGTTGTGTTCCATTATCGTATTTGTCGATTTTCTTTATTGGATTCAGTTTGACAACACATCCACAGATCACCTTCACACCATCAGATGAAGATCAGCTGTTGCTTGTCAACGTTCGAATGTCACTTGACGAGGTTTGATCTCACTAGTTAGACAAGTTAAATACGTTCCTAAAAAGTAAAATATACCGTAAATTGATACTTTCCGTTTGATAAGCTAATAGAGAGAAATATTATCATTGAAGATAGTTCAACTATGTACATCCATCGACCTATTACATATTTCGCAACTATAGAGAATTATGCTCACGAAAAAACACATTCTATATTAGCAAAAGCATTCAAATCATAAACTATATTTCTAGACGCAATTTCTAATCTATTCTTACATTAATTGGCAGATAAAAAATCAATTTCGACGCAAGATTAAAATTAGTTCCTAGCCAAATTACCTTCCTTATCTTCACTCAGTCCGGAGACAGCAATTGCTGTTTTTTTTTATCAAAGGCAGATAAAGCACTTTGATACAATGGACTAGTAGTTTTAGGTTTTTCGAAGAAAAACAAAACTTTTTCTTCGTTTCCACTTCCAGTTTGAATTAAGCCTTCAGCCCAATTATGTTTGTTTTTTCCTTCTTTGACTGGTGACACGTTTGTTACAAAACCTGACAAAGTTTTGAATCGTTTCGATGCCATATCAATAATCAATAAAAGAGACTGGAACAAGTTTTAAATGAGAAAAAGGATGATCGTTAACACACTATCAAATAAGTGAGACGTTAACATTGCAACAAAATCTTTCTATTTAAAAAAAGGCGCCAACAGACTGTTTGTATCAATATCAAAATTCTTTGTAACAGTCCTTGCATATAGTGACCTCATTTATTTCAAACAAATTTCAGAGGTTTCTATCTTAAAAATGAAATTAACAATGCATATCTAATCACGACAGTCCAGCCGTCGAAAAGCATAGCGCACCGTATTTCGCGGCCGGGCGAAGCCTGGCAGCCCGTCTAGTTGTTATTTCTTTTCCTCTCTTTTCACTTGTTCGACTTTCGTTCGTCTATATGTGTCACTTCTGTTCAGGTCAAATGTTCCCAAGTGACATGAGGCCTGGACATCTTTTTTGTATATTCACAAGGAGAAGTTCCTGATGACTTCTCCTTTGTTCTTGAGCCTTATAAAGGCTCGTTTTTTCGGAATAAACATGATCTTCATTTCGTCGACTAAGCCGCTCGTAGCATTTTCTTAACTGTTTTAAGGAGATAATCTCGTCGAGAAGACAAGCAGAAGGAATAGAAGAACGTTTTTGTTAGCCAGTATCATTCGGTATTCATACATACAATATTGCATCATGAATAAAATCTTATTTGGTCTCGTTTGCACTCTATTCATTATCGCCTTTGTGCATATTGCTCATGCTGATGATGAAAATAATTTCGGTATGTGCAGATTTTTGCAGATTTTCGGCTGATTTTCGGTTCTATTCTAGAGGCACGAGATCCACAACAATTCTTACAAGATCGTCTTTTTGGTCTCCTGTTTCCCCGTAAACAACTTCGAGAAACCAAAGAAAAATATGAAGAACGGTAAATTTCTATCGAAGACTTCCCTGATAGACAACTGAATGTGCACACTATTTCAGATGCGAACGAGCTGTAGGTATCAACAAAGTTACCGATGTTCAACGATGGTGCCCCAAACTCGAGGTAACATGAAAACGTCATTCTTTTTCTCAGAACACTTGTGCATCACTTTGAATAGGAATGGGACGAATGGCGTAAAACAACCAGCACCGATCAACCACGTGGTTAAGAGACAATCGCAGCGTGTTTCATCTTTATACAAAAAACTTTCTATCTAATGAGCTTTTCGGAATAATTGAGAAATAAACTTATCCCAGTCCTTATCCTCAATATCTCTTTGTTCACTGTTAGTAAAAACAAGACACGCATAGTTTCATATTTAATCTATCGCCTGTCCAACATCTGAATTACTTTATTCGTTTAGGAAATAAAGACTACAAAATATCCGTGTCAGCTATTGTTTAGTTTTCCATGATGATCATCAATAATACATTGATTTGANAGCTTTTCGGAATAATTGAGAAATAAACTTATCCCAGTCCTTATCCTCAATATCTCTTTGTTCACTGTTAGTAAAAACAAGACACGCATAGTTTCATATTTAATCTATCGCCTGTCCAACATCTGAATTACTTTATTCGTTTAGGAAATAAAGACTACAAAATATCCGTGTCAACTATTGTTTAGTTTTCCATGATGATCATCAATAATACATTGATTTGAATTCGATCTAACATGTGAACTCTAGTATGAATATTCATGGTACTTTGACTGATATTTTCGGTTCAAATCTTTCAACTGTGTGACTTGTTGTTTTGGTTTGAAATGTTTTGGCAATAACGAATAAGAAACATGTGGCTGAGCAATCATTTGATCAACTACATTGATCATCTGTTGATTAACAGCATATATTTGGTCTCTACACTTAAAAATGCAAAATAAATCATCTGACTGTTTGTTCGAAGGATGAAGTAACTGCGAAAAGAATACTCGGCTGCGTACTTGATTGCTCTGAGCTCGACCGATGGATATAATTGCTGAATCGAAATCTATATCATTTCCTTCTTTTTCATTCTTTACATTCGATTTTTCTGTGATTGTGCTCTTATGTGATGGTAGTTGAGATTCGCAATATGGCACAGTCTGAGTACTTGCATCTACCATCATTCAGAGCTCGAATATCTAAACAAGTCAGGTTGGAATCAAATAAACACATTTGCGAAAGGAAATTATTTATATACGAAACTCTTGCGCAAATCAGTGAAATGTTGAGTAAAATTTCTTTTTCTAAACCATGAATGAAAAATAGGTATTGCATGCTGTTGAGTAAGTATGGCCTACGCTTACGTTAACAAATATGAAAAGGTATATGAAAAAAACAGTGTTAGTCGGATTATAGAGAAAGAAGTCATTTGTTTTCGGTTCGTCTTGCTCGATCATCAATCGCTCTACAGACTGCGAAAAACAATGTAATTCGAGAATGAAAGTAATTTTGGTGGCTTTATATAGCTTCCTTACGGCCTTAGAAAATAATGATGATATATAGTCAGAGGCGAAGCCAGGATTTTCGCGTTAGCAGGCCCAGTCTCTAATGCCTTATGTATTTGTAAGAAAATTATCAATTTTTTTGAAAGTTCTGAAAAATCTAGGGGGTTTAGTCACCTGTAACCCACCCTTGGCACCGCCACTATATATATATATAAGGGTAATGGAATAAATTCTAGTATATTTGAGAATATCATCAATATGTATTCATCTTGCATTCTACTATTGGTTTTTATTCATTCCTTAATAGTCAATGCGGAAGATAATTATGTTCACCGAGAAGAGCTGAATGAGCGATGTAAATGATTCATGCGTATTGTATAATTTCACTTTGTATTTATTGAATAGCTGTCGTATATTGTGGTCCAACTTCAAACCCTTGTCTTAATGGAGGAACATGTTTATCAAGTATCTCAAATCCAGGATTTTTCGAATCATGCTCATGTGCTACTGGATGGGCGGGGCCTTTGTGTGATTATCCCGACGGTAATATACAAATGTTTATCACTGCTTCGTCGATTTCTTCATGTTATTTTTCAGCGTCGACTAGCGCATGCTCGACAAATCCATGTTATAACGGAGGATCATGTCAAATCCATGCTGGTGGAGGTTTTCGATGTACCTGCCTTCCTAATTTCACTGGATTCCTTTGTGAAGCTGGCAATGGTATCGTTTCATTTCTTGCGATGATCGATAAAAAAAAACAGATTTCCTCGCTTTTAGTAGTAGCATCCAACGTTTGTAATCCAAATCCCTGCGCTAATGGTCGCTGTTGCCCACTGCCTTCGTTCAACACTTTCTTTTGCCAATGTCTTAGGGGATGGACGGGTACTTTGTGTGATTATCCTACTGGTAAGTTAATCAAATTTGACCAGTTGTCTATGAAATTCTGGTTGATTTTGAAGGTATTCCAAGAAATGCGGCACATATATAGACTAGGATTATTGCAGATGTACATATGCATCTAGTAAAAAGAATACCTCATGTTTAATAAATTAAATTATTTCATTCAGTTTCTATTATTCATCAATAAAATTTATTAAACAAAGATTAAAGCACATAAGAAATGAAAATCGATTGATATGTTCCGACTCTTGACAGTCATGATCATGAAATTATGTTCTTGTTTCGACTGATAACTGTTTCCAAGCTGTCAAATTCTCTTCCCATCGATGATAGTCATGTGTTGCATTTTGCCAAGTAAGACTTTTCGTAGTAGATATATTGTCTGTTGTATCGGCAGACTTCACGCCTGATACTCGCCATGAGCATTGATAAAAAGCACAGACCGTTGGATGGACCGTCGATTTGCATAGCGGACATTTCGATGTACTAACGATTGAGTTATGAACAACAGCATATGTTCCCACTCCCTGATTCATAATAACTTTGTGTTCNTAGTCATGTGTTGCATTTTGCCAAGTAAGACTTTTCGTAGTAGATATATTGTCTGTTGTATCGGCAGACTTCACGCCTGATACTCGCCATGAGCATTGATAAAAAGCACAGACCGTTGGATGGACCGTCGATTTGCATAGCGGACATTTCGATGTACTAACGATTGAGTTATGAACAACAGCATATGTTCCCACTCCCTGATTCATAATAACTTTGTGTTCGAAAGCTTCACATTGTACATTTAAACAAACTCCTTCCAGACATAAGCCAGCAGCTGCTTGACGCCAAGGTGGACTCGTTGGTCCAACTGGTGGATATTGTATCATAAGAGTTATACCATCATGAATGGCACTTCGTTGTCGATTGAACGCTTCCTCGTCCCACGTACGAAAAATGACATCACCAAGTGAGTAATCGTAATGTTCCGGATTACCAACTTTCTTTTCAATTATGTTACGAAAATCATCGAGACTGAAATGTGTTGGTAGTGTCACAGACTTACGACGACCGTCTGGAGTTTCCACATAGAACCCAAGTGGCATTGTATATATGCTAGACAAGTATAACCTAATAGTATAAATAAGAGCTTACATTGTATTACTGTAATTTACTTGTTCTGTCATAAGGAGAGGCGTCAAACTGTATCATCGACATCGATGATTGATGAAAGATACAGTGTAACACAAACTCGTGGCTGGCGAAAAGAAGAAAAAATATCAACAAACTCAAAAGGAAATCTTCCGTCTATTGCACGTTGAATTGCTGATAGGAACTAACATTCCTAACCGAAAATGCTTGTCACATGTCATCATTGTACTAGTAAACTACAAAAGATATTGTCTGTCAATGAAACATCCTTCGTAAAGTTGCAATGCATAACAACATGATTTATTTACAATGGCTTCACATGCTATACAATTGTACAAAAATATGAGCTGCTCTTTTTTATTCCAGCAGTTTTTACAAACACTGTATATACAGATTAGATCTATAGAGGAACATGATCATAGAGTCTTTCCGCTTGTTGCCTGGCACGTTCGATGCATTTGCTGGGCGATAATATTCAACAATAGGAACATGAATATCCACATCGGTAGAAACACAATCCAGTATGGCATATCTCGTTTATATTGCAATTTAACACATAGGAGAACTTCGAATGCGCATGCCGAGAGTAGACTCAAGAGATAATAAATAATTTGTAAACATGTTTCTTGGGATCTTAACCATCTCTTAATGATGATTAAATAGATAATTATACATAATGAGATGAGATTAAAGATCCATAGTGGAATAAAGATTAAAAACCAGGAAATATGTGCCCATGCTTGGTTGATTTTCAATGTGATTGATATAAGAAAAGTTAAGACACAAAGAAACGAAAGGAGCAAACGACAATTTAGGCAGCCATCGGTCATCTATAAAGGTGAAAGATTAATAACGACATTGTCTTACCTATTGATGAAGACGACAAATGAAAAGAATTGGAGATTTAACTTTGTGTATATGTATTTGTATGTATATCGAAAAGAAAAAAAGTTGACACAAAAAGAAAAGAAAAACGGCGGATAAACTTGTTGCGACATCATCTTCAACACGAAGAGAACTGAATCGAATGGCACATGGGAGAACCCACTGCTTTAACAAATCGGGGAAAACGTCTGTAGAGTAAAGAGCTAATAAAATTGGGAAAAAACGAAAAAAAAGTAAACGATCGGTTAGCAAAAATGAACGAAAGTGATGTAGAGACAGAGAGAAAGAAAACACACGCACAAGCAATACAAGTGAGCGAGACATTGTGTCACACGTAGTTATGAAGAGTGCATCAATAAAAAACAAACAAACAAACGAAATCTTTTGAACAATAAGAGGCAAATCTATGCATTATATTCTCAATCGATTAGAAAGATTTTTAGCGCGTATAATCACGCGACGGCTGTTGTTGTTGATATTCAGACGAGAGAGAAACTTGAGGTTGTTGCTGTTGTAAATAGGGATCGATCGGATACGGTTCTAAATCAACAGAAGAAGAAGCAAATGGAGATGACGCAGAAAGAACATAAAGGGCGGTCATACGTTTCTGAACAGATGACCAATCGTTAGCACCAGCGATCGGCATCGGACCATTGATAGTCGATGCAGGTATATGTCGTTTACGTTCACTACCGATCGCAGCTGGTATCATTTTGTGATCGACATTGGCAGTTGACGATGCGGATGAAGAAGGACCGGTTGAATGATTACTATTGGCAAGGATAACATTCGGATCGACGATAACTTGAGGCTTAGTTTGTCCATTGATTGAATCGACTGAGAGCGGTTGAAAAAAAGAAATCTACGTGCGTATATAGTTTCAATAGTCTATTACCTGTGTTTAGTGGTATATCATCACTGTTTGAAGTGGGTACTGGTTGTGTATTGATCGTCTCATAGACAACTTTATTTACATTTGACGATGCTGGAATATTATTTGGTTGAGGTGGTAGTGGTGGTGGTGGCGGCTGTTGTTGTTGTTGCTGTTGCTGCTGCGTTCTTGATATCAGATTTGTATAGTAAGCCGCAACAAGTGCTGCTGCTTGATTTGGATCTTGTGGTAATTGCCCCTTGGATGCCAAAATATTAGCGATTTGCAATGTTGTCAGTAGTTGTGGTGGAGGTGGTGCTGGCTGTACCATCTGCTGTTGGTTTAGAGGTGGACGCCAAAAGTGTAACACTTGATTTTGTACATGTTGTTGCATTGCTTCCATATCTACTGGCTGTACTAAGCGCGGAGGCGTCATTACCTGTGGTGCAATAACCGGTTGTACAGGCAATGGCGGTACTGGCATGGTTGGATTATTTGGATATAGCTGTTGTTGTTGTTGCTGCTGCTGCTTCTGTTCCATCATACGAACAATATTCATAATATTGGCCGATAGTGGTCCACTGGAGATAGCTGCTTGTGATGGAAGCGTCGGGGGCACTAATGGTGTTGGCATAAACGGGGACGGTAGACGATTACAGTGTTGAAATTCTGGTGCGCTCGGATTGAGATTCGATCGACTCCGTGACATATTTGCATATGCTGGATTGTTCAGCGTCATTGACGATAGTGGGGGTGGTTGTGATGACGATGATGATGTCGGTTGTATTACTTGCTGATACATTGGTGTACTATTTGCCGATAATGTTCGATTGAATTTTGCTCTCATTTGAAGTGGACTGTCTGTATATGATACATCAGCGGTAAGTGGCATGGCTGGACGATGAGCTCCAATAGGTCCAAATGGTTGGTGTTGTTGTTGTTGTTGTTGATCAACTGATGCAAACAGTTGTTGAGGTGGAATAAGTTGATTTGTTTGTTGTTTTATTGACGATGGTGATGAAGAAGTCGATGAAGTCGTTGATGAACCTGTGTGACCATTTTGATCAAGACGTACTTTGTTCATCGATGGTGATATTGACTGTTGGTGCCGATTTGCGCCAGGTGCACGACTCAGTTGTGATGTAGGTGAAAGTGAATCATAATTAGTTGAATGAATGATTGGTTGCGGCTGTTGGCAATGATGTTGGTGGTGCACTGGTGTTGTTCTCGTACTTGATGGACCGCGATAACCAGGAGCAATCTTGGGATCAGGCGGTGGTGGCTGTGAAGTTGGCTCATTCATAGTGACAGCAACTGGCTCTTGATGAGTAGCTCTTGTTGGCACATTCATTTTTGCCACATTAGCAAAATTCATTTTCGTTGATGGGCTTAAATTGGATTCATCGACAGATGTAGTCGGTTCCCTGGTTTTAGTTAATACATCAACAATTGATGTTGTTAGAATATTCGAAGCGAATGGATTGTATTCACCCGGTTTCGACACGTTTGTCGGAGTAGGTGTAGCAGATGAAACAACAAGTAAAGAAGAAGACGATGCTGAAAGCAGTGCTGACGGTACGGAATCACATGTAGTCGACAATGTCGATAGAGTCGGCATTCGAACACCTGGTTGTGATGGAATGAGGGGTGTCGAGGGTGGGTGGACAAGAGTCGTCTCATTCGATGGCGTGTAGTCCGCTTTCTGTTGATGATTTGTAGTATAAGGTTTACTTGAGGATGTACCTTGCTTATTTGTGCGACCATAATTACTGTGATTATTACTTGAATTCATACTGGAATATGAATTGTGGTAAACTGATGAGGAGGCATTCGATGTTTTATTATGCACGGAAGGAGATTTTGATGGAATCTGTGGATGATTCCATGCTGTTATCGTCATATTTAATGCTGATGTGTTTGTTGTCGACGATGAAGATGTACCGCGATTTAAACGGTTCGAGTTCACCCATGTTGCACCAGTCGCTGTTAATGGTTGATATGTTTTGGTTACCGATGATGATGAGGAGGATGTTGACCGAGTCGAGTTGGTGGTCGCTACTTTTTTACTTGACGAACGACTATTACTCATTGTTGGCTTAGAGCTCGGAGTCGACGCATATGTTTCTGGTGTTGACAAGTCTGAAAAAAGAATTGACAATATGTCATTTAGTGAATTCACCAGGGCAAAAAAGAAGTGGATGCGTGAATAGTTTTTATTTACCGTTATTCTGTAGTCTTGATCCATAATTTGTGCTACTCGCTCTTTGAGTTTTTGCTGTCTCTTCACTATTATTATTTTCGTTTGTAGATGTTACTGTAGTTGATCTTGATTTCATTTTTTGACTTTCAGTATTTGATGACAAGAGATTCACTAAGTCCGTGTCCACATCTTTCAACAGAGCAGTTAACAATTGATATGCATGTTTAATTGAATCACCATTCCCTCTATTTTCAAAAAATAATGATAATAGAAGAGCAAAAAGATCAACAAGTTATACTTGATTAGAATTGTTTTATCGCCGACAGCTCGTTTGTTTTCGACATCGATCGATGCACCAGTAGCTTCTCGTAAAGCATTTAAATTCGATCCATTTCGTCCTACAATGCGTAAATAGTGCTCGTGTGGAATAGTTATTTTCTTCTGTTTGCCGATGACTTCTTGCCAGCCGTCGTCCACGATCGGTACAGTTGCTGTACTGGCTGTTGACGATGTTTCTTGCTGTTTACTTTTAGATGCGAGATTTTCTTGATGTCGTTCAATCTTACGTGTCATTGTGCTCGTTTTCTTTTTATTATTACTATTCGTCGGCTGTTTCGACACTGCAACCGAAGGAGTTGGTGGCAGAAGGGAAGTAGGTGGTAGTAATGGAGTTGATGTGATGGGTTCAGGTGGAGGAGATTTTCTTGACGCCTGTTCGCTTTCGGACGTAACCATCTTCAATCGAAGATCATCATCAACAACAAGTATAGTGGCTGCTGTTGTCTCTAATGGTGGATGAATTTCTTCATGAAATGGTTCTTCGTTTTCATTATGTTCTTCTTCGGCTTCTTCGATTTCTTGTGGCTGATGCTGTTCATCAGTTTGTGCTGTCGACTTTTGTTTACCTTTCTTTTTAGCTTTACGTTTCTCACGTTTTTTTGCAGCTGCAACTTTTCGTGTTTCTTCGCGAGTTTTTTCTAAATCAATTTCTTTCAATAGGTTGTTTGCAGCTTTATTTGCCTCGGCCGCTTGTCGTTCTTTCGCTGAAATAATCTGATCCATACATGCTTGACATTTCTTTAATAAATCCTACGAGAAAATTATTGAAAATAAACAGAATTCAAATGCAAATTATCTCTGCATACTTTATCAGTAATCGTACTGATTAGTCGTCGACAATCGGCATCGGATGGAAACTGTCGGACTTGACGAACTAAGTATTTTACCACTTTAGTATGTCCTTTACGAAAAGCAGCCATTAAACAGGACACCTTTCGTAAGTCACTGGAGTCTGGATCAGCAAATCGCGAAACCAGCAACTGAACAGCTTCGAGATGGCCATTGTTACAAGCCAGCCACAGTGGTGTAGCACCTTTTTTGTTTCGAACGTCAATTGTCGCACCATAGAGAAGTAATAGTTCAACGAACTTATGATGACCTTTGTCAGCAGCAATAGTTAATGCTAAAATAAGAAGAAAAAAACATTCTCTGATCTCGTGTCATTCACCATTAGGCATACCGGTATCTTTCGATGTCGGAACTGGTAATGCATTGACATCGGCTCCGCGCTCTAATAGTACACGGCCCACATCCACATAACCACCGGATGCTAAAAGAGAAAAAAGAGAAATTATTTTTCTTCTCGCTCTTAACGTATCGAAATATCCGTACCAGATTCCATTAAAGGCGTCAATCCGGTTTTTGCTCTATGTTCGATATTCGCTTTACGATCTACTAATAGAGATACCACTTCCGCTCGACCTTGAAAACACGCCAGTGTCAACGCTGTATTTCGATTCGTTTCAATCTGTGCATTGATATCTGAACCCATATCTAGCAGAAGTTTAACAGCAGCGACGTGTCCATTCATAGAAGCAAGCATCAATGGCTAATGAATAGTAACGATAGTACACTCTTTTGCTTTACACTAAAATAATTATACTTACTGTTATTCCTAATTTACTCCCCGTCCTAGAAGAATAAATGTAAATTAGGAGACAGATTTTAGACTAGATCGATAAACGTACCTGGAATTAATCTCGGCACCATAATTTAATAACAGTCGAATTATATTTACATAACCACCAGATGCAGCAAGACTCAAAGCTATCCGAATGAAAGTTAGATTTGTCATGTATCAAAAGCCAAAAACTAAGAATACCCACCAGTATAATCTGAAACATTTCGATGTTCCCGATTTGCTCCTTTCTTCAACAAAACTTCAACCACTTCCTGCCGTCCACCGCTGCATGCTAATGAGAGTGCCGTGTCTTTTGTTCTCTCTGACTGCGCTTCAATCACGGCTCCATTGTCAAGTAATCTTGCAACAATGTTTGCATGGCCCGCAGTGGCTAAAACGAACATCTTTCATATTTTTACATGAACGAAAAGCTAAACTCAGACCTGCTAAGATCAGTGGTGTAAAACCTTTTTTATCACGATGTTCGATATTGGCACCACGTTGTAATAGCAATGAAACAAGTTCTTCATGGCCGCCAGCACATGATAGAGTTAATGCTGTATCACGATTCGATTCTGTTTCACAATCGACATTAATTCGATTTTGAAACCGTAGATGAGATAACGTTGTATTTAGAATGTTCGATCCATGAGATGGACATTCGGCGCAACACATCGAATGCGAAACGTTAGTTCCGTTCGGCAAAGAGGGAGGAGATGGAAGATCGTTTGCTAATGTCGACTGTTGAATGTTTTCTTTGATCGAACTCTGAAGAGTTGACGACTGTTGTTGTTGTTGTGGAAAGGATATTTGAGTTAAGGGTATCACTGATTGTACTGTTGAGTTCGATCGTGACAGAGTAACTGGTTCTACATGTGTTTGTACTAGAATCGTCAAAAGTAATCATAATCTTCAGATATTTTCGGCTTACTCTGTTCATGATTTTCGTTAGAAGGTTTGTTGTCTATAGTTGAAGGCGACGTCGACTCATTCGTAGTGTGCGATAAATTCGCAGGTGCAAATGGAGGCAAGATCTTCAATTGTTCAATGAACGACTGATTGGCGATTTTTTTAATTTGATGCATCAAATTTGGATTGTTTGTTAGAGTTTGTATTTGCTCCAATGCTGATGGATTACTTGCTAATTCTCGTAAGTGTTCAAGAGCTTTTTGTGTGTCTGTATTGATGCGCATAGATATTTTCGATGGGCTGGATACTGTTGAACAATCCGATGACGAGAGAGGAGATGGAGTTGGTGTTTGTGTAGAAGAAAGCAGTTTCAAATTAGTGAAATGAAGATTCATTTCGTCTAAATTGGATTGATTATCATGTAAATGTTGTTCTAGTCGGCGATCGAATTTAGTTAACTGTCGATTGAAAGACTTTTTTGTTTTATGCTGATATTGACTGTGGTGAGAGGTCGGTAGATTGGATTTATTGGATGGACGAAGATTAGTCAATGTTGAAGAGTTCGATTCAGCCGTTGGTGATGAGAAAAAGTTAATAGTTTGTGGCGGAAGGGACAATGGTAGGTTGGTAGAGAGTTGCTCATCGTGTTTAGCTGCTGATGACGATGAAGAAGTCGCTGATGATGAACTGGATGTTGACGATGATGATGTTGTTCGCTTCTTTTTACCTGCGGTCGCTGTTGAAGAAGAAGAAGAAGAAGAAGACGAAGGTAGAGTTGGATTAGATAAAATATATTCATTAACATGTTGTCGATATTCTTGATTGATTTTCAAATGTTGTTGAGCCTTATCATGTAGTTCTTTTTCAACATGTTGAAGTTGCTCTACAGAATTCAATATCTAGAATCGTTTGATCAGAAGACAGTGTAGATTTACCAAGTATCTGAAGTTTCTTTGCTTGTTGAATGTTAATCACTTCGGGATTCGGATTGGCAGGTGTTGATACCTGTTGAGATTTGTCATCGATTAGGTGAGGCGATGATGATCGAATATTGTTCGTCGACCATGATTGTATGGGATTATCTAAAGAGAAAACTTTCGTCAAAATCAGATATTAGTTCATTGTACAAGTACGCAAACCTTTTGTTTCATTATCAGTGTGTAATTTGATTGATTCATTGACGCCAGTTTGAAGAACATCAAGAATATTTCTTGGAACTATTTTTTGCAAACTTTTAAGTAATTGAATGGGTGAGTTGGTTGTTTGAGAAGATTGTTTATTATCTCCTAACGGATTCAATCGCAATGGAACTTGGAAGAAGATTGTCAAAAGTACAAACCTGATACAGAATTTGGTATGACTGGTGTTGACCCATCTTCTTCTTCGCCTTCTTCTTCATTATCTATATTCGTCAAAGGCTCAATCGAATTTATCGTACTTGTTCGTTGTGTAACACTTTTAGGATATTCAAGTAATAACTTTACTATTTCTGTATGACCACCCTTCGCGGCTTCAATCAAGCAGTTCGATCGATCCTAACAGATGAATTTCTAGGCTCGAATTATCTCTTCTCATTTGCAAACTTTACTTTAAGAAGATGATTGGGATCAGAACCATGTTTCAGTAAAAGAGCAGCTACTTCTAGATGACCACCGGCGCATGCCAATGAAAGAACAGTTGAATCATTACTATTTGTTGATCGATTAACATCCGCTCCTATGACGAACGAAATCGATGAGATGAAAGCGAAATGTTGCTTTCCTTACCTTTCGAAATCAAATATCGTACTGTACATGTATGTCCAGCTCGAGCGGCTTTCATCAATGGTGTTCGTCCTTCATTTTCAGTTTGATCGATATGTGCACCGGAATTGAGAAGAATCTCTGCTACTTCAGTACGTCCACTTTCACATGCATACGCCAAAGCTAAAATTTGTTCATGCGTAAGTCGAAACAAAACGAAACAAACAGGAAATTACCAGTTTCTCCAGCTGATGTTGTTTGATTCACATCAGCATTATTTTGTATGAGATATTGGACTAATTCGGTATGACCTTCTTGAGAAGCTTCCATTAGAGGAGTTGACTGGCCTAAATTAACATTTGCACCATGAGATATAAGGATTTTTGCCACATCCAAAAAACCACCAGCACATGCTAATGTTACTAGAAAAAGTGCATAATTTCCTTTGTTTTAGAAAGTAACGTTCAATCGATCGAATTTAATGCATACATGCAGTCTCTTGTGTATCATCAGTTGTTCGGTTAACGTCAGCACCTAAACAACAGCAACAAAATGATTACTTATGCCGAAGAAAAATTCATTTATCTCACCTCTTGAAACAAGTAAATTTACAAGATCATCGTGTCCTTCTCGACTAGCTGTGAACGCAGAACAAACGTGTCATCCTATAGCTTCAATTATCGAAAGAGTAACAAACCTTCCATTAATGGTGTGTATCCTTCATCGTTTACTTCTTCCAAATTAGCACCTCGTTCAATCAATAACGAAGCTAATTCGATATGACCACCACACGCACTTAATGTCAGTGGACTTTCGTAACTATCTGGTGGCATATTAACGTCTGCACCATGATCAAGTAAGAGTTTGGCTACTTGAACATGACCATCCATACACGCTTCCATTAAAGCTAGACGATAATTATCAAAGTTTAACTGTGCATGTTTCATTTACATAAGTAAAATTGCTAATTTCGAATAGTTTTTTTCATGATTCATTGCATTTACCTGTATGCATCTCGTCTGTTTTATGTTGTTTACCATCATTTCCATTTTCTATTAAGATAGAAATTAATGATTAATTTATAGAAACAAAAATTTCCTTTCGTACTATCTTTCGAGTCATTCGAATGTGTGTTCACACCAGCACCATGATCAAGTAATGCACGGGCAACTTCGACATGACCACCACTGGCTGCTTCCATCTAGAAATCAGAATTCGATTCTAGTTCGCTCCAGTCAAAGTGTACTTTACCAGAGGAGTATGTCCGTTTTCATTCGTTTCTTCTACTTTGGCACCATGTTCAAGTAGAAGTCGAACGATGTCCGCATAACCCTACAAACAGTCATTTTTTTATCGGTTACTTTTCCAAATTCTCTCCACTTCTTACTCCTCCTGCTGAATAATGTAGTGCGGTATTTCCCGATGTTGATTGCATATTTACATTTGCATTATGTCGCAACAAAAGTTCAACAACTTCATAATGACCAGCATTACATGCTAGAAAAATCAAGAAGCGAATTTTACAGCTTGTTTCGATCGATTGCTAACCTTCCATCAATGGCGTACAGTCTTGTTTTGTTCCTCGATCATCGATATCAATATCGGGTATAGTTGTGAGCAATAATCGGACGAGATCTGTATGTCCATTCGAACATGCAAGAGCTAAGACACTATCACCATCTTCATTCACATCATTCAAATGTTCTTTTCCGTTGGTGGTTCGAAGAATTTTTTCAACAGTATGAATGTCATTATCAACGCAAGCACGAACAAATGTTTCAGATCTAAATTGAGGAGAAAAGCTTTTTTAGATGAGATTGAAGTAAGTACTGAACGTACGTGTCTTTGCTTATCGATTTCGAACTTTTGTCTTGATGTGAAATGAGATTTGCATTCGATGATGACATTGCATTGGCAATTTCGTGTAAATCATTTAGATTATTTGTCACACTACTTGTCAATAAACGTACAACCTGTTGGTCACGCCAGAAATCTTCTGGAATTGGAGAATTCGTTATACCGGTAGCTTCAAGGATAGCAGCTAGTTTTGCTTGAGTATCAGGATCAATTAAATCGAGATCCATATCGTCACTATTGTGATTTGTATTATTTAATAATGTCGTTCGCGAATGATTTGCAAATCGTTGATCATCATCGTCATCATCTTCTTCATCACTAGTTTCGATCTAAAGAGTCGTAGAATTTTATGTTTGATTCCGTTCAAACGATTAAGCCAATTTAATCTTACGATTTCATTATCATCGTCATCATCAGTTAACATGCCGTGATCGTGACGCTGAAAACGTGTTAGATCAACAGATAGAATTGAAACGTCAGCTAAATGGGATGGAGTGTCTTGATTGGAAGTTCGTATTAGTGATGCTCGTAATGATGGATCGGTTATCGATGTTGTTGTTCGAGAATGATTGCCTTTTATAGGCAAAGAACCATTGTTCATGCTAAAATATTGAGTAGAAATCCTATTGATTGCTTTGTTTATTTATCATAAAACGAACAAACGTGCTGCAAAATAAAAACCAGTACATAACGACTCAAATTATAATCACTAGAAGAAGGTCAGATATTTGTTCAATCATTCTAATGACGATCGTTTGGACGGCCCAATAACAAGAGAGAGAGAGACAGATACATAGGAATGGTATGGAAGATAGAACGGGACGAAGACAGAGAGAGATGAGATACACACAAACAGAAGGAACGAAACGAAGGAAGGAGGGCAGGCAGGCAGCGCAGCGCAGGGCATCATTTACCAATACTGTATGATATAATTTGGATTCAGACATGCCTTTTTTCAACCATTGACATATTCCTTGAAGAGTGTGATTAGCCATACAAAATTAAACTCAAAACGATCGACAGAGAACCAGTAGACGGAATGATTTTACGAACAATTTGCTGAGTATTCTTAGAAACTCAAATAATTCAGATAGATGTCGCACCTTATCAATAGCAGCATAAACATGTGTTCATTCAGCGTTCGTTTCAACGTCGTATAAAACATATCATTAGTTCTTAGACGATGACCAGCCACTTCTCATTGTTTCTCTTCACTCGGCCGCTTACCTCACATGCCTATCCATACAAAACGATATACATATACACATAATCGAGTGTGTGTTTGCATAAGAACAATCAAATTCGTATCACGGTTACCAACTGTGGACTCATATGACAACGGTTGCACAAGAAAAGAGACTCGACGTGCAGAGATAGGTTAAAAAAGATCGGAGCATCGGGTGAAATGTAAAGACAACCATACATCAACCGTTGAACTCGACTGACAAACACATTTTAGAACCACTTCAAAACTCTTTGTCATCAAAACAGTAACTATGCAGTTCAATGATGAGATCGCTGGTTCCTGTCGTCAACTAACACTTACAGATGTTGATCAAGCTTTATATGCATTACAAGTCAATCCAGTCTTAGTCGAAAAACACTCCAATTCCAGCTTTAGCTCAGAATTATCAGCAATGTTAGATAAACAAGAAGGTGAGCCACATTAAGTCTGCTTTGCTCGATGACCGGTCTATGTTGTTCCTATTTTGCAAATAGAATGCGATTGTTGTCGTCTTCGTCGATCGAACGATTCTTCTCGTTCATTTCTACCATTAGCACGTCGTGGTCGTCCCTATTTCTCCAGTCGATCCCGTCGTTCACTGTGTACCAACTGTACCGAAATGAAACGGCAACAACAGCTTGACATTCTACCAGCTCTTTCTCAACTTCATTCCAATCAAATCTTTCAACTGACAATCAATATGAACCTGTCGTCGGATGAGCAGAATGCTCTGAACGACAATCAATATCAATCCAGTCACGTGCTCGTTTGGAATATCAACTCATCTGACGGGAATTCATCAGTTGATCTGACTTGTGATACTGACTCACTCAGTGAATCGGAAAAGAAAGCACTCATCGAAGAAACTGTCCGGAAACTGCGACTCATTCTCACCAATCGATCGACAACAAACACTGACCAGATCGGATTCACTTATCGAACGTTACAGACAGCACTGAACATCCTCTCGTCTTCATCACACAGTTCGACTTCAAATTTATTGTAAAATCAGCCACTAAAAACCACCAAAAAGAAGAAGAGGATGACGAACAAGAATATCGGATGGGATCATATTGCACAATAAAGCATTGTTAATACTAGCAAGAAAAATGCGAGAAAATACTTGTCAGGAGCGTGATAATGCATGTGAGCTGTTTCGAGTACAGTTCGAAGTAAACAAGTAGCAGAAAAAGTGTATCTTGAGAGTTTTATAATGTCTCTATAGATATAAATTTGGTCGATAAGGTAAGAGATGTCATTCTTGAAGCAAGATTTATCCATCGGTGTGAAGCCAGCACGACGCAGCTAGCACGAACAAACGATGTATTATGTAAAAACTTCTTTACAAAGTATGTCCCGTCCAGGAAAACGACACCATTCGACTCAGAATATAATTCTGCATCGAATGATGGTGCTTTTATTCACCGGACAAATGTTGGCAAAATTTTTATCTATATCTTTGTTCGTTTCCTTTAGGTCTATTTAAAATCCAGAACAAAATTTTCCAAAGTTTGTCCCGTGAATAAAAGTACCACCATTCGGTGCAGAATTAAATTCTGAGCCGAATGGTGTAGTTTTCATGGACGGGACATTTAGTAAAAAAGTTTTTACCTAACATATCGTTTGTTCGTGCTAGCTCCGTCGTGCTAGCTTCACACCGATAGTAAAATCTCATCTTGAAAGACTAGATCAAAGGTTCGGTAACAAAGGCTCCTACGAAATCAATTCATAAATCAATGTAAAAACGTTTAGCGTAGCAGATTTCCTACAGAACCTTTTCCTAAAGGCTCCGTGACAATCTATAACCAAGGAACACAGCGTCCGCTGGAAATCATTTTATTTATCACAGGGGTGAGGGTGTGGGTGAAAATGGCTGACTATGCGTCGAAGATGTATGATTTTATGTGCCCGATATAATATACTGCAATATTGAGGCAACCATGTGTAGAAAAAGCGTGCTATTTACTGTATACACAGAACGAACCTGATGGATTAATTTATTTGAGCATAATAAGATGTTTCGAGATCACTTATTCCACCTAAACCGTATGTAAGTAGATAGTTTTGAAGCATACTTTTTGTAGTTTGAATGATTATGACATCTTATTTTGGTATATTCGATCAAAAACATTCAACTTCCAAGAAATCGGGTGCATTTTCGAACATGTATGCGTTTAGACGACTAGGAATATCCTTTCGGAACCTTCTAAAACGGTTTGTTCTTAACCGAATGACATTCGTCTATATGAGTTTAGATGAGAATATTTATTGAAATCCGAAATCCTCTCATATTTCGTCAAATTAATTGAAAAAATTGACAAAATCAGTATATTCAAATACTTTAGATCGTTTTCCTGTACCAGTGGCCATATTTTTCTTTCAATGGGGACATAATGAAAATGTGGCCTTTTTTCACAGGCTATCAAACGTGCTGAATGAAAATTTTGGTACCTTCCAATTTTCTATGTAAATATCTATTTTGAGAAGAATGAAAAATATAAATATAATAAATATTCTCATATAATAAAGTACCGCTCATTTTATCAATTTTGTGTCTTACGAAGATAAATGATAGACTAATGATTTTTAAATAGAATTAAAGTCTTGATCAAGAGCTATCGAAATTGCCAATTAACTGTTATTTTGTCTTGCATTTTTCTCGCTCAAATAGAGCTTACAAGAAAAATCAAAATTTTCGGTAAATTGTCGTAAAACGAGATTTTTTGCTCATAGTTCTTCCTATTGGAAAATAGATCAGAGCCCCGAAAACTTTACATCGAAATGCTCATCTTGACGAGCTCTTTCGAATGGTATAAAATTCATAGGTGGAGGGGCTCGTGTGCAAAATAGAGATGGGCCGATTTGTGGCCTTATCCGTCCTGGCCTTTTTTTTAGAGTGTGGCTTTGTGATATGGATAATGTAATATTCATCAAGTTATGACTGCTTTATCTGAGAAATCAGTAGGTTTTAATACTGAAACAAAATATATCTAACTATTCACAGAAAAATAGTAAATAATAGCTTATATGCTTAGAATTTTTTTGTATCATTTTTAATTCATTCCATAAGCAATGTTTTGGTAATCGTTGATGATTCGAGTACAAGTCACTGTGATAAAGGAGTATGGGCGATGGAATCAATGTCCTGATTTGAAGTTGCCAAACTGTATGTGGTTATAAAATATATCCATAGTATTTTACTAAGACTTACTCTGTTTATGAAGAGAAATGAAGACATAATGCTTTTCATATTCTATCTGAGTGACAATCAAATAGAAAAAGTGTCAGTTCAAGTTTAAACAAAAAAAAAATCAGTCAGAAGTCGCCCGTTTCATAAATTTTGTGCGCAACTTTTATTAGTACAAATGAATAGCTAGTAAAAATGCATTAATTGAAATAGTTCTGAAAACTAAAGTGAGCGTTAGGAATGGTATATTTCACTTAACTTAAAATTAAATTACATACACGATCCTTAGCAGAAACACGAAGTCGAGAAAAAGCTGGACGTAAATAAAGCGATTTTTTCTAGGATACTCCCGGTAACATGTAGGCGTAGCAAAGTATGTGGATCAAACAGTGAAAGTACTTTTTAATGTCTCCAGCAGTAATTGATGATTCATTACCATTGATCTGTAATATCTTCAATAATCTCTAAAGTTGGTTCTCGTAATTGATCTAGCACTTTTCGAACTTCATCATTGCTGTCAACTGCAATGAGTATGTCGCCGCGGATATATATTGTGTATTCATGTCCATCTACCGGCGAAATAAATTGAAGAACAAGCTTTTTCTTATTGCTGTCATCGCGAATCAAACGAAATTCACTGCCCCAAATACGATAACTCATTTCCGCGTCTGTTGCGGCACGGTTACAAGCAATTGATTTCAAGTAATTGACAGTTGGATAATCTTTAGTTGCAAGATAATGATACGATTTTTCGTTGACAACAATGCAGTGCTGATTACTCACAAGATGAACACGACGTGTTTGTGAATTGTAGACAAACACAGAAGAATTGCTTGGACAACGGTTTCCTCGGCTGCCATTATTAGCAGGGGGAAAGTACACAGCATCTGAATATACAGCGAAAAGAAATTTTATACTAGGTATTTGTTTTAATGAAATTGACTGAGTATGCTACGACTGTAAGAGAGACCTTTGAAGTCAGACTCCTGTTCTACTGAAACTGAACGAAGAAAGACGTAAGAAAAGGAAGATAAAGCTGAAATCGAATGTAAAGAATATCACTGATTATATTTATTTAAGAAAGAGGGGAACAAGTATTCTTTTGAATAATTTTTCTGAAGAACAGAATGAATAGCTGCCGTTATCAATATCAGTAAGGCTCGTCAAGTGCACCTATTCACATAAAAATGTAGAATTTAATTTCTTAAATAAGTAGTCATTTACGATCATCTTGTAAGGGTAGATTGTTGCTCTAACAAGATAGAATATGTCGAAAACTTGAAGATTGGACCACAATCAGGAATGGGCTAGTTAGAAATTTAGAAGAGGCTGAGACTTGTTTCATTCTGTTTAAGACAGTTATCAGCCAAATACTCACAGTTCGATCGAGTTCTTTTTTTATTTCTACGCTGGACGAAATATTTTCAAGCTATCACTGGTGCTTTTGACCATGTCACATGGCAATGGACACTGTTTTCTTTTGTTATCACTATAAAGACAATATCGTAGTGTCCTGTAATAATTCTAATATTTTGAGAGGAGTGAATTATTCCGCATCAAAGAAAACCATTGACATCTGCCGTGACATGGTCTACATTTCATAGGAAAATCATAGAAAAAAAAAGAAAAGACGAAAAGGACCAATTTATATTTACTCTTTTCCAATTATTCGCTGCATCTTTCTTTACTCTCAATTTTTCGTCACTTTAGTCTTCGTTGGCGTCGGTTTGTCTTTTGCTGTTATTTTTTTATGCAAAACTGAATACAATCAATGACATATTCTGCTAATCTTTCTAAGGAACAATAAACCTCTCAATATTGCAAAAAGTAGCCTTTCAATTTCCAATACGAACCTCGCATTTCAGGATAGACATCAGGAAGATTATTAGAAGGATCTTCTGATGATTGATCGGTAGCACAACGAGTTTCTTGAAAATTTCGACCAAATCCTCCAGACCATCGAAAGAATACTGATGTTGAATTTGTACCTTCATTGTTCGCAAGACCATTAATGCAGGTAGCATTCGCTACGAAAAAAAGTAGCCAGAAGAGATGATGGCAATGGTTTGATCGATCATTATTATTCATTGTAGTCATGTAGAACGTTACCTTGTGGTGCACGTGTGAACGAAGGATATAAATGTGTATGTGTAATATGAAGTGAACAGAACAATGAACGAATGTGCGTGAGTTTTTATTTTTCTCTTTCAACAGTTCGATATTGTATTCATTGTCGGTTCGACGGTTATTTGAGACTTTTTTACAAAGCATTTCTCTCTCTCGCTTGTATAACCTTTTCGTGACCCTAATGTAGAGATGCAAGGATGATGATCAGTCATTGGTTCACCGATGGTCGATTCGCCGGCGACTGCTTTGCGGGTAAACGATATTAACCATAGCTTCGTAAAGGGATACTTTTTAGCTAAGTCTCGCTATTGGAAACATGTGTGGTTATTTTAAACTTTCGATTCTTACATTGTCTTCTATTATACGATTGAAAACAAAAGAAAATCATGTTTATTGACCTCAGCAATTGAATAGCCACTTTATCACTTTGTATTTCATTGACTAATGCTGAAAATTTCATACGCCGAATGATAATATTAAACGGCTTGCTGACGTTAAATGGCACTGCGAACATTAAATATTTATTTCAAATCTATTTACTGATGCTTATGCTACGTTTTAGGATACCTTCGTGTGTCGACTTTTACGGAAGCGATGTATGCGCTAATGAGGCTATCTCTAACCTTCTTTCTTTCTCTTGAATCGCATCGTTTTGACATAAGATCGACAATCCATTCAGTTACATTGCTAGAAAGATAATAGTTTTTCACAAAACATTCAGAATTCTACTTATCGCGCAATCGTTAGAAATAGAGCTTCTTTACATCCCATGGCAAATCTTTCTTAGGGCTGTGTCGCAGTCGAAGACATGTGATACAATCAGGGTTGCCATCTGCTCAGGTTTAAAATGCAGTGAAAACATTTCTAAATGCAGTACAAGTGAGACACAATAGCGTTCTAATTGGGGTATGTTTACGTGGTACATAATTTTTACTGAATAACAAGCAGTGGAACCAATGAAAATCAATGTGAAGCTAGCACCACACTGATACTTACACCCCGAACATATATAGATATTAGATCGTTTTGCATACACTATTTTTTAGATCTTCTAATTTTTCAATATTAGATTAGTAATTGTACACGAGAAAAACTTATTGATATATGGGAATAATCGATCCAAATCATTTTGGTGTCCTGACCACAAGCATACCTTTTTTCCCTGTGAATGATGAATTAATGAATATGTGTTATTTAATTATTCATAATCCAAGCGACTCAAAAAAATCTCACATGAGCATCATAATTGATCTTGGTGGGAATTCCACATCAACACATATAATTGGATTAATGGTGCATTTAATTGCAAATATGGATGATGGACTATGTCCTCATTCTACTACTCTTAAGACAGATATTTGGCAATTAGATCGACACAGTGTCGACAGTATTATTCTCGGCAAATTGGAATGCAGTAAATATGTTAATGCCTATGATTTACCAGCATATTTATCAAACCATGTCGTGAGTATGCCCACTTTATTCTTCACCTTAAAACAATTCTCTACATACATGTACATATTAGATTCCTGCTAACGTTCATAAACTGGTAATCAGTCGACAAACAGATACTCATTCAAAGCAGCATTTATTGTCATTATTGGTAAAATCTTCATTTTATCCGTTTTATTTCATAGATTTACCTCACATTTAAGGCGGCTGGTGTTTATGGACAAATGGTAATGCGAAACGGAGAACGATGGAGTTCATCAGTTAACTGTCAACAATTTTCTCATCATTTCGTCGTTGATGCTCTTGGCCTTGAATGGCCAACCAACCTTGACATCGCAGGAGACGTGTTACCTGTATCCATTGACATAGGAATTCTTTAATGTCACAAACATCAGTGTGAAGCTAGCACGAAGGAGCTACCACGAAGAAACTGCGTGTAAGCTAAAAACGTTTTTCCAGAGTTTGTCCGGTTCATAAAACCTAGTCCATTCTATTCAGAATTTTATTCTGCATCGAATGGTGGTATTTTTATTCACCGGACAAACTTTGGAAAAAAGTTTAACCACATATTTGTTTGCCTCATATAGGTCTATTTATGTTTCCGATAATTTTTTTCCAAAGTTTGTCCGGTGAATAAAAATACCACCATTCGATGCAGAATAAAATTCTGAATCGAATGGATTAGGTTTTATGAGCCGGACAAACTTCGGAAAAAAGTTTTTAGCTTACACACAGTTTCTTCGTGGTAGTTCCTTCGTGCTAGCTTCACACTGACGTTCGAATTTTGATTTTCAACAGAGTAATTGCTCATTTGAAATGATTTTTAAGGATTAGATTTGATTTTTATTGAATTTGATCACTAGAAATTGTTTTTTATGAATAGATGCCATTTGATAAGTCTCTAATCAAGACGAAACTAGTCATGGCAGCCTGCACTCGCACACCCTCACCCACACCCTAGCTGATCTCACACTGCCATAATAGAATAACTATCATTAGAGTTTAGTTTTCATAGCTGAACTTCTAACAATATAGTTAAATCTCGACTTGATTCTAGATGAAATTCTATTGAATCGAACTAGAGAATAGAAGCCAACTGATGAGACTCTTAACCGAGTCGAAACACGTGTCTTGGTAGCTGATCTCACCTACACCCTCACCCCTCAAGCTTATGCAGTCTAAAGCCATCTGATGAGTCCTCTAGCAGGGATGAAATCGCGATAATGGTGTGCTTTGACTCACACACCCTCACACCCTCACCCATATCCGATCGTAGTAATGCTTGACTCACCACTGTGATCTGAGAGATATCTACTATAACAACTAGTGATTCATTCACTCAGTTGTCGAACTATGTAGATCATATAGTATATCTATGATCGTTAGATCATCTGGATGACTATGAAGTCAAAAACTACCTGATGATGATCCCGTAAGCAAGAATCGAAATCGCGATCGTAGTAATGCTTGACTCACCCACGCCCACACCCTCAATATCATTATTGGCAGCTATATTCCTCATAAATTCTATCTGATGAGTCCCTTGAGCAAGGACGAAACGTGTCATAGATAGCTTAGGAATATTTCTTCTTTCTTAAACTCACCCACAACGATCATCTACGATTGGGAGACCATCAACAGCAGATTCTTCTCTTCGTCTAACTGGTCGATATTTTCTCGCACTTATTCCACGAACATCACAATCAAACCAACCTCGAAAAAAATGCGTCACTTATGCATCACATAATATTCATAGTGGTACACGATATATCTGTCCCGACTGCGATGTACCTCTGTGTATCGTTGATTGCTTCAGAAACTACCATACAAAGATGAACTATTAATAGCTGCTTGAGACAAATATGTAATTTCTTTTGAAGAAATAAAAACAATCTTTATAAATATCATTTAAAAAATTCGATTTTTGCAAAAAAAGCCGGGACTGAAAGGGTTAAAACATTATCGTCTAAAAATTTGATTTTTTTGTCGCAGAAAAAACGCGCCAGAAAGTGTTTATGAGAAAACTAACACCGGATTCGAGTTCCTCGACCCCGATTACCTCTCGGTCAACCCTTCTTAGTCAGAGATGTAGATTGGTTTTTCGTTAGTGTAAAGTACGTGAGCGGACGAAGGTACGGACAAACGAACGAACTTTAGCTCAAGTTGTGTGTATACCCTCCGTTCAGTGGAGGGAATTTCCAAAAAAAAAAAGGTTTTTCGACCTTTGACCTCAAGGGCGATGTTCTTTTCACCTCTTCTTTTGCCCAATATCAACATTTGTTCACAAGATCTCTCCCAAACGATGTTTCATTAAGTTTTGAACATTTAAAAAAAAATGTTTTTTTCACCTTTGACCCCAAGAGCAATGTTCTTTTGGACCCGTCTCTCGTTTCGTGCCAACATCTACCCATGAGATCCCTCCTAGAAGACATACCTTTGAGTTTTGAGAATTTCAGTAAATCTTGACCTTTGACCCTGACACAAACATACATACAGATACACAAACTAATTTTTTCATAGGACCCTCCTTTCAGTCGAGGGAATAAAGATCCACAATGATAAAAACATTTTTTCGTGGATCTATGAATATTTTTCTTTGGAATCGATAGAACTCGTCGAATTCTGACTTGAAACGCACGGAAACAGATTTAGATTGCATATCATAACAAATAAATCCTGGAAGAGTCGCATCTGTTGCAAAAATGTCCTACGTTAGATAAACATTCATTATAATAACACATTCTCCTTTATGTTGACTCATTCCTTTTTTTCTCCTACGTTGAACAGGAAGAAAATGGATGCGCAGTTTCGCCCACTATCTGTGCAGCTACTATGAAACAAGAGTGTTTTTTGAGCGCATCACTTATTCAAAATGTTTGAAAGAAATTAGTACATCGTTCTCATCATGAATATTTCATATGGTAATTTTGAATATTACATCAAGACATGACTTTAAAAAAAAACTATTGGTGCAGAGAAAAGTAGGTTTTCATTACGGAAGAGAGAGAAAAAAGAGAATAAAAAGCCATCTACTAGTAGCAGATGCTATTCATTTTATTTTAAATACAATTGTTGTTGTTGTCAAGTGAGAGTTTGACTGCAATAGTTATGGACTGGATAAGAATTTCAATGTTGCTTTTGTTTGGTCTTTTCGAACAATCGCTCATGCAAGATGTAAAGTCCGTTACAATGACAATCATGAACGGATTGGAATTTCAGTGTGCTAACTCAAGCTGTTTACCATTCGTTACTACTACTGCACCAAACATCCTCCAATGTCAAATCCACTGTTTACGGCAATCCCAATGTAAAGCAACCACTTTTCAAGAGGTAACTTGCAAATGTCAATTGTTTAACAACGTCGCAGATCAAAATAGCAACTTGCAAGCAAACATACAGGCCACAACATTGATAGTCATCTCCGGAACACGAATTCCACTAGGTTAGTATAGTTATGATAAACCATAGATAATACGCAGCATATTCGCATCGCATACGGATTGATTCGTACTTAGCTAGTAGCAACTTTGGGTTGCCTCATCCAGAGGAAAATGTTTTCCCTAAAAACCGCAGTAAACCGCGGTTTAGGTAACAGTAAACGAATTGCTGTAAAATCCCCGAAAAAAGAAAGGTCGAAATAAAAGAAACTCTAAAAAAAATCTCGAAAAAGCATGATTCCGAAAAGCAAATATCGAAACAGAAAATGTAGAATATTGAATGTTTTGGTACCTTCATGCTCACCCTCACCCCTCACCCACACTCTTACGCTCACTCTCACCCTCAATTTCGCCATATAAATATTTCGAAATTTCAGTTTTTTCGAGATTTTTTTCCGTGGGATGAAGGTTATTGTAGACATGTCAAACCTTCAAAAAAGCTTGTGTAGAACTAGATCTGAGTACAATCTAGAAAACTGGCGGACGAAAAGTTTACAAAAGATATAGGAGTTTGTGGTCATTAACATCAAACACCTCCAGCTCGCCACACTACGTCTGTTGACAAATGGGAAATAGAAGATTGCAATTTGATCTCTATTTTGGCCTTGATGAAATCCACGCCACTTATTTCCAAATCGTTTTCGCTGTTTTATTTTTTACTAGAACTATATTTTCACGGATTATTTATTCTCGTTTTACGAGACAAATAGATTTCATTACACTCCATAGACTAGGACAATACATTTTTCATGAGTACACTTAAAACTGATACCATGTGAAACAACTATTTTGACCTGCAAGAAAATGACTTCCACGCTCTATACTCTAAGTGCAGTATGCGTGTGGATAGGTGTTGTCGTTATCCTAATCTGCACCCACATTCTTGTAGAAAGGGAGAATTAGAAGACATCAAGGTAAACATGAGAAGTTACCGTTATTCATTAAAAGTGAGAGATATTCATAGTGTCCAGAAAAAACAATACCAATTTGAAATTATGCCTTGTTGAATCCTTTCTTCTCATTTTGATGTTTATTTTTCATACAAAAAAGAATCAACCAGGCCATCAACAACCTCAAGCTCAACATCAACAACATCAAGCTCGACCTCAACAAGTTCGACCTCAACATCAACAACATCAAGCTCGACCTCAACAAGTTCGACCTCAACATCAACAACATCAAGCTCGACCTCAACAAGTTCGACCTCAACATCAACAACATCAAGCTCGACCTCAACAAGTTCGACCTCAACATCAACAACATCAAGCTCAACATCAACTAGTTCGGCATCAACAACATCAAGCTCAACATCAACTAGTTCGGCCTCAACAACCTCGATATCAACAAATGCACCCGTTTGTAGTACGTAACAAACGAAATAATGATCGTTTTCTTTGCGCTGAACGATAGGTTATCATAAGTCCCTTACACAATAGAAGATCAGGGTCTTCTGAACCGTCATACATATGAAATTTCTCAGAGGTCTTCTAATGCTTTCAATTTTTCTANCATCAACAACATCAAGCTCAACATCAACTAGTTCGGCCTCAACAACCTCGATATCAACAAATGCACCCGTTTGTAGTACGTAACAAACGAAATAATGATCGTTTTCTTTGCGCTGAACGATAGGTTATCATAAGTCCCTTACACAATAGAAGATCAGGGTCTTCTGAACCGTCATACATATGAAATTTCTCAGAGGTCTTCTAATGCTTTCAATTTTTCTATAATTATTAATTTGAAACGCTTTCTAGGGAACAAAATTCATTTTCGACATTCGCGCGATGTTTTTAAGTTTGTCATAGCATAGAAACAGTATTTTACCCTGTCTTCACGCATTTCCATCGCTAAAAATGATAGAAAAAAACTCTTGTTTTTGTTCGCAGAAACACTGATTAATCCTTAAAAAGCCGAAGTAAGTTTTGAAGAACTTGACGAGGAAGTAATCACAGAAATAGAGATCCTGGACTATCATTATGCACATACTGCAGTTAAAAGTACTGAGTAACACGGAAAGTTTTTTCCACTGAGGTAAGCTGGGTGATATACGATCTCGTTAATTTTCGGTTGCAGTGATCTCTAGTAAGATTTAGAATAACAGAAGGCTCACTCCGATAATGTTTTAACATATCTTATATAAGTTATTAAGAGAAAAATTCATAATAATCTTGACTACGACGGCCAAATATCTCCGGATTTACAGCATTTTGTTATTACGTCTATAATTGTTTCCTCATTTTACAATCAATTTGACTATGCTTACTGCAGAAAATAGCGACTTTCGTAGATGCGATTTTATTGCTTCGTTTAATAACGATTCATACGATGTTCTCGGATTAAGAAACGGCATGAAATGTACAAAGACACGTACTTGAAAGTTTTGCATCTGTCACAGCAACAATATTCTGTTTTACATATCGGAAATGAGCAACTCTAATTATAAATTTCACTTCAAGTCTATTTCAAATACAATCTGAACTAGCATCAGATCTAGAATTAAAGTTGCGCGTTGTCAGTGCAGGCATTCAACTGTATTGCAAAAATGAGAAAATCGTGGATATCTTCACGACATTCGACAATCTTTAAAGAGCGTATTGAAGATAGCTTAACTGATGGTAATCGCTAGCTTTTCTTTTTTCTACGCCGGGAGAAGAATCGTCGAAAAACTATACACAAGTCAAATCTCGTCAGGATGACGCTTTGCAATAGTATGTATAAACTGAGGTTCCCATAATGCTCGCATAAAATATTTCTGTGTAAACATCATATACTGTGTATTATTTTTCATCAACTTTCACCTAAGTTGTATGATATGAGAAAAAAAATCCTGAATGAAATACCTGTTGTACACACATACATCGAAAGCTGACGATAGAAATCGATATTCAGTAGAGGTCTTAGTGGCATCTATCCCGCGATACTGGTACTGATATCCAGTGCGTGGAGATTAGATCAATAACCTATAATACAAATAAGATACAATAGCATAGTACTCATCGGTAGATAGTAGCAATGACGATGCACACGATCGAATATTTTAGACTCATCTGCATGGTGGTCTCTTGAAGATTTCATTAGTTCCCTTTCAAAACCAATTTACTCTGTAAAGTATTTGCAATGAGGTCTCAATGGTCATGTATGTATTCAAATCGTCTCTATAAAACCGATAAAACCTTGGGAAACTTACATATATGTTACAGTACTTCTCGCTAACAACGACACTGAAATGAAACTTGATTTCGTTTTTATTCGCGTTAATCTATTTTATGACCGATTTCAAACAAATTTATATTTGGGGAATCTTTGGATGACGCTCTTTCGAATGAGGTATTTCCGATCCCTTTTCTCATATGTTTTCGCGGAGAAATCATTGGCCTACGATCGTGATGTCTTGCTGCCGTTATTAAGTGTTACTTCTGTAATAACGACATCCAGCTAAATTTACGCCCTAACTACAGCACTCACTTATTTTTGGGCCTTAACAACGACCGTAGGCTCATTTTTCACCGTCGCAATGATTCTCGTTACAGTTGGTGAAGAATCTGTCAACTTCGTATGGTAATGCGTCAAAATTTAGGACAGAAATTAGCTGAGTGTCGTTATGAGATCGAAAAATGAGCCTACGGTCATTGTTAAGGCCCAAAAATAAGCGAGTGCCGTAATTAGGGCGAAAATTTTGCTGAGCGTCGTTATAAGGGTCACCTATTTTTTCCATCGACCCGAAATAATTTCGACTGATTCTAGGATTTTTTTGTGGCAGCATCCAATCGTTCTGAACTGATAGATATAAGTAGAACTTAAGACGATCTTCAAAGTTGACTCAGGAACCGGCCTTCGATTTCTAATGGAAAATTTCCAAAAATACTTTTTCCTGAAAAAACTACATTTTTAGCATACATTTTGCTTAAGCGTCGCTATTAGGGCGTAAATTTAGCTGGATCCCGTTATTACGCAAGTAGCACTTAATAACGGCAGCAAGACATCACGATCGTAGACCAATGATTTCTCCACGAAAACATATGAGAAAAGGGATCGGAAATACATCAGCTGAAAGAGCGTGATCCAGAGATCCCCCAAATATAAATTTGCTTGAAACCGGTCATAAAATAGATGAACGCGAATAAAAATGAAATCAAGCTTCATTTCATTGTCGTTATTAGGGAGAAGTACTGTAGCAGTTATTCAGAAATCATAGATACCGTAGGTAAGGTCAGAAGTAGTCTTTCTGTTGGTAGTTTATATGACAAGAAGTGTTTTTTAATATTGGAAACAATTATTGAAGAAATAGTTGATAACATCTAGAAAAATATATAATAACTCAGTCTGTGGATGTCCCTCATTGCTTTCTGATCGTAATAGTCGAAGCTATCCGTCTTATTTCACTCCAAAGTTATTGACAAAATATTTGACTAAATAGATTCTAAATAGATCTTAGAATAAATGTTACATAAGATCAAACAACAGATTGTATCCAAATTCTATTATTTCGATATGAATTGAAGTAATATAAAATAGCATAGAAAATCAGAGCATTATTGTCTTTTTCAGATATGCCCGTATATTTCTAATGGTAATTCGAATATCTTCAAAATCAGACTTTTAAACTAGGCATGAGCCTATTTTACGTTTCATGAAATATGGAAACTTTTACCAAAGCGAAGTATCCGATGATAAACCTTATTCTTGTCGTATAGTCATTTAATGTTTGGGTAGGTTGAATATTGTAAGCTGAAACTTCAGTGAGGCGCGCATAAATTTATAGGAAAAACCATGAACATATTTTTTCTCAATTTTTCATACTCAGCTAGGACTTATCTATGTAACAGATCTGTAATGACAAACTGGTTGAGTAGTTGACCGCTTCTCACGGTATAGATGTTTATTGACTACTCTACATGACCAGAATGTATCTCTTTCACAATAAGACACGCGCTTATATAGAGAAGACGAAAGAGAGATATGACCCGGAGATAGTATGATATAGAGGTGAGAGGATAAAGAACAGAAAGAGATGAACGATATCACTATCGTTACAAGATCCAAAGTGAAATATGCTGCCACTCATTTCTGATGATTATCTCGTTAAGTAT
The DNA here is from genome assembly GCA_905250025.1 of Adineta ricciae. Classification (NCBI taxonomy): domain Eukaryota; kingdom Metazoa; phylum Rotifera; class Eurotatoria; order Adinetida; family Adinetidae; genus Adineta; species Adineta ricciae. The sequence continues at coordinate 39,826 of CAJNOJ010000546.1, forward strand.
CTGTAAAAGTGCTCCGCTTTCTCAAATGAACCTCATGAGTTTTATATATCGACTGTAGATGAACATAGTGCATGAAAATCATAATGGGAGTGAGCAAGATGCGCATAATCCGCAGATGAGATTTTGTTTGGATGCAGAAGATTAATCTGTCATCATGTTCATAACTCACGAACAAGCAGATTGTGGAGTTAACTAATCGTGGTCGCACAACAAAGTTGTCGATGAATTTCCTTTTCTCTACGCTACTATGGCTTTCTAATATTCGCTGCTCTATCGCCATCTCCTCAGATAAGTAACGTATAGTTCATCCAAACTAAGCTGGGTAGAGCTAGCACTGTTTCGTTTTGGCTTGTTACTTACTAGTCCGAAACAACGTGCAAATAGTTATTCGAAAAAACACCATTCGATTCATTCTAAATATCAATCTAATCAAACAGTAAATTTTTAAAACCAATTAAGGAGTCTTATCGCTTTATTGTGATGCGCAAGACAGACAAAAAATGTGTTCGCATTCATAGGCGACTATTTACAACACATTCAGAAAATCTTCTTAATTCATGATGAAATTGTCAATAGGCCTGGCGATAGGTTTTAGAATTTCTCTTGTGTTTCGAACATTTATATGAGAGTATAGTTAGAATCATTCTTAATTCGACGATTTACACGACTTTGATATAGTGGCACAGAAAAAACGTCACCAAAGCTGTTATCACATGTTGCTCATTTTTACACGAAGACTATGAATCTTACAACCAAAGCTAAACTAAAACATTTTTCATAACGGCGTGATGGTATTTCGTAACAGCAGCAGACGAGTGTGCCGATGATTTTATAGTAAGAGATTAGCACTGAGAAGCAATGGACGCTTTCACAACATCCCAGCTTCAGTCTTACATCTCACAACCATTTCTACTTTCACCCCGCTCATGCAGGCGATTTCCTGACTTGTCGATCTTTGCCAAGTTCGACGTCTACAACCAATCTTAAACCGTAATTCGGGCTGCGTATGTCCGTGAAACAGACTGTAGCGTTTCGTTCAATTAAGTTTCAGTGACACAACTCAATCGATTACAGCTCCACATCATGCCAATGCTTATCAATGCCAGAAGTGTTTATTCACTACAGATAAAAAACCGGACTTTTGAGACTCCATATTTCAACTAGTGATGACATAACCTGAAGGACACTGAGAGTTCTAAAAAGCTAACTTTACTCATACGTTATCCGATCATTTAGTTTTATAATTGAATGTAAACGAGCTTTCACCTATGATGAGACGAGGAAAATTCTAAAACACTCACAAATGCACCCAACACCTCTGAAGCATGCTCATTTCCACATATTTTAAGCTAATAGAAAGATTCTTTCATTTATAGTGTCTAACAACACGTTCGTCACTGCACTTGCTTATGCAACTGGGAGCAGTCCAATCTCAGTGGCAGTCGTCGATGTTAATAATGATAACAAACCCGATATAGTCACCGCTAACTATGATGCAACTACTGTCAGTGTTCTTCTTAATACAGGTACTGGGACATTTTCTGCTCAAACTACTTATGCAACTGGCACCAATCCAAACTCAGTAGCAGTCGTCGATGTCAATAATGACACCAAACCCGATATAGTCACCGCTAACTATGGTGCAAATACTGTCAGTGTTCTTCTTAATACAGGTACTGGGACATTTTCTGCTCANCCCTAATAACGACACTGAAATGAAACTTGATTTCATTTTTATTCGCGTTCATCTATTTTATGACCGATTTCAAGCAAATTTATATTTGGGGAATCTTTGGATGACGCTCTTTAAGCTGATGTATTTCCGATCCCTTTTCTCATATGTTTTCATGGAGAAATCATTGGTCTACGATCGTGATGTCTTGCTGCCGTTATTAAGTGCTACTTGCGTAATAACGACATCCAGCTAAATTTACGCCCTAACTACAGCACTCACTTATTTTCGTATCCTAACAACGACCGTAGGCTCATTTTTCACTGTCGCAATGATTCTCGTTATAGTTGGTGAAGAATCTGTCAACTTCGTATGGTAATGCGTCAAGATTAAGGACAGAAATTAGCTGAGTGTCGTTATGAGATCGAAAAATGAGCCTACGGTCACTGTTAAGGCCCAAAAAATAAGCGAGTGCCGTAATTAGGGCGAAAATTTTTGCTGAGCGTCGTTATAAAGGTCACCTAATTTTTCCATCGATCCGAAATAATTTCCACTGATTCTACGATTTTCTTATGGCAGCATCTAATCGTTCTGAACTGATAGATATAAGTAGAACTTAAGACGATCTTCAAAGTTGACTCAGGAACCGGCCTTCGATTTCTAATGGAAAATTTCCAAAAATACTTTTTCCTGAAAAAACTACATTTTTAGCATAGATTTTGCTTGAGTGTCGCTATTAGGGCGTAAATTTAGCTGGATATCGTTATTACGCAAGTAGCACTTAATAACGGCAGCAAGACATCACGATCGTAGACCAATGATTTCTCCACGAAAACATGAGAGAAGGGATCGGAAATATATCAGCTGAAAGAGCGTGATCCAAAGATACCCCAAGTATAAATTTGCTTGAAATCGGTCATAAAATAGATGAACGCGAATAAAAACAAAATCAAGTTTCATTTCATTGTCGTTATTAGGGAGAAGTACTGTAGCAGTTATTCAGAAATCATAGATACCGTAGGTAAGGTCAGAAGTAATCTTTCTGTTGGTAGTTTATATGACAAGAAATGTTTTTTAATATTGGAAACAATTATTGAAGAAATAGTTAATAACATCTAGAAAAATATATAATAACTCAGTCTGTGGATGTCCCTCATTGCTTTCTAATCGTAATAGTCGAAGCTATCCGTCTTGTTTCACTCCAAAATTATTGACAAAATATTTGAGTAAATAGATTCTAAATAGATCTTAGAATAAATGTTACATAAGATCAAACAACAGATCGTATCCAGATTCTATTATTTCGATATGAACTGAAGTAATATCAAATAGTATAGAAAATCAGAGCATTATTGTCTTTTTCAGATATGTCCGTATATTTCTAATGGTAANATATACAGTCATCAATTTATCATATCAAAATGATTCTAACAACGCATCACTTATATCGCATCCGATTCGATCTGTAAAACAAAACATGAGATAACAAATATATATGATATATTTTATCGATATTATATTAGAGATCTAAAGAAAATGTTTTCATGGACTCTTCGGTAACCATGGAATATTTTATCAATAGCTTTCACTGATCTACTTTATTTATATGATCTTGAAAAATCTAATCATTCATGTCATTATATCATGACCTACATCTAGATCTAGACATAGCTTATCATTCTACAATGCTCAATTTGCATTTCTAATACATATTCAATTACTTAAAGTTTTGAATAATCAACCCTTCATTTACAGATGAATGATTATAAAACGGTGCTACGGTAGAATAATCAATCCTTTCATTCGACATGTACGGACATGCATGATCATCTGTGGTAATATCGTAGAATGGTCAATCCTTCTTTTACATTAGGATGATCATAAACCCTAATATCATAGATTAATCTATCCTTCATCTAAAGACGGATGATTATAAGCGGTACCACCGTAGAATGATCAACCCTTCTTTTATATTGGAATGATAATAAACGGTGATGTCGTAGATTAATCTATCCTGTTGTTCGACGTATGTCACCTAAACGGTGATATAGTAGGATGATCAACCTTTTTGTTGGATGTGTGTGATCATCTATGGTGCTATCGTAGGATGGTCAATGGTTGTCGTATGTGCGTAAAATAATATAACCTAAAGACGTTTAGTAAAAAATCTCTCTCGATTCATCATACAGTTCATAAGTTCTGTCGTCGAAGAATCAATCCTTCTCTTCTAAACGTATGTAAATTAACCTTATGTTGCAGAATCATAAACCTTTCATCTGCAAACGTAGTATAAAATACCAGTTTAAAGGTAACGTTCGAGACTCTACCTTTGCTCGTAGAATAACAAACCCTAACGGTATTGCAAAGAAACTATTAAGTCATGCTTGTAGAATAATAAACGGCTTTTCAGTTACCATAGAACCATCTACTTAGAAGTGTAGATTAAAGAACCGTTTTTTGGCATAAACGTAGGTTAATAAACCATTAAACGGCTTATTCTTCCCTTATGTTTTTCAAGAACCCTTGTATTCATATACCCACTAAACAATAAACCTCTCACCAGTTTATTCCAACAGAAGATATCCTTAAAGCGTTGTTGTAAAAAAAATTTAAGGGCAAGAGTTCATGAAAATACTCTTTTTTTTTACAGTGTGCCTCTCCTCTTTTCGAGGAGAGAGTAACAACAATGAGAGAGAAAGGGAAACAAAGAAGGACATCATCATTGTGTACAATTGGTGACCTGTTCGAAAGATGTAGCGTGATTGGTTACACTCTTGGCCCGCATGAAAACTGGAAGAGCAAGCTCCACTTAGTGTCATTCTTTTTGTCTGTCTTTTGTCATTTAAACAGGAGAAATAAATCGAACTTTTCTTTGTTTTGACAAATACTGTAAAAGCATGGTTCATATGCGTCGACCATCAAACTCGAATAGTATGTGAGAAAGCGAACTCGTGATAACTGTGATTAGCTATTTCATGAGAAAACGTGTACATATCCCTTGACATCAATGTTCAAGCTCGTCGTTCTACAGATTATATTTATTTATGGTGAGTACCATATCAGGTGAAGACAACGCTAACATGGACTTAGAAAACAGTCGACCGGCGTTCATCCGTGGTGAGACTTACACTAAAATAGCAGTTGTCTAAGGATCCTTATCCTTCCAAACGTCGTCCGATGATTTCCATAAAACATAATATACGAATGATACCTATTACCCTACAGTCAAAGTCAGCAAGCCTCAGTTAGATATCTCAATAAAGCAGTCCAATGAACAGCCGGTCATGGTAGCTCTCGAAACTTGACACTAAAGTGTTAGAAAGGCAGATCATGAACAAAACAATAGTGTCATTAACAAAAAAAGCCATCTGATGAGACCAGTGAGCACGGTCGAAACCGGAGATAGACCAACGACAGATAGCAGTCATGAGCAACATTCAAACCAAACGAAAAGTGAGAAGGGTCCTACCGTGACGCAAAAAGGATAGAAGTCAAACAAAGGCTTCAACCAACATGTTCACACCGGTTATCGGAAGATGTGAGTTCGAGTCCTACTTTGATTTCATGATCTTCTTTAACAAATTGTTCGTATTTGTTAAAACATATCTCTGTGGTTTCCTTTGAATAACTTGACATCGATACAATCGTGAACAGATGGAAAGATTTCTAATTATCGATTCTTTTATACCTATTTTCAAACTCACCCACATCATCACACCCACCTAGAAGATCAAACTAGTCATGGCAGCTCTACTCACCCCTCAAGAATTAATGATATAAAATCAGAATTTAGATTTTTTGCCATTTGATACCGAACTTTGATAGGTTCGAAACCGGCCATGGCAGTTACTACTCACACTGCTAGTGATAAAATACCATTATACTGTGAAATTAGGTATTACAGCTGATTTTTGCTGTATAACAGTGTATTTAGCTTAGATTTGATTATTTGATCTTATTTTAATCAAAATAATGTCTTTTGATCATTTTTAACTTTACAACCATTTGAAAACGAACTATGAAAGGTTCGAAATCGACCATGGTAGTAATATCTCACCCTCGATTGCTCAAAAGCAAGAGTTGAAATTTGCAGAGTAATCTGTTTCGTATGGACTTACCTTCGACTGTTTCCACGCACGGAAAGGGGCAAAACTTTACTCAAAGCAATCTCAATGTATAAAATGTCCCCCATCGCCAGACATATGTTAAGCATCATTTATTTCTTGAAAACTAAAAAAAGTTTTTTCTTGCTAAAACTTTTTCCATTAGCATATAGCACGGGTCATCAGCGAATAGTGTCATCTATTCGAAAGTGTTACTGAAACTATCACCCCTAAGAATACGCCATCTGCCCTTAGCAGTGTACGCTAACGCCGACTCCGTTTGCACCAGCGTTAGCGGTGACTATATCTGGTTTGTTGTCATTATTGACATCGACGACTGCCACTGAAATTGGACTGGTGCCAGTTGCATAAGTAGTTTGAGCAGAAAATGTCCCAGTACCTGTATTAAGAAGAACACTGACAGTATTTACACCAGAGTTAGCGCTGACTATATCGGGTTTGTTATCATTATTGACATCGACGACTTCTACTGAGTATGGATTGGTGCCAGTTGCATAAGTAGTTTGAGCGGAAAATGTCCCAGTACCTGTATTAAGAAGAGCACTGACAGTATTTGCACCATAGTTAGCGGTGACTATATCGGGTTTGGTGTCATTATTCATATTGACGACTGCGACGGATCGTGGATAACTGCCAGTTGCATAAGTAGTTTGAGCAGAAAATGTCCCAGTACCTGTATTAAAAAGAACACTCACATTGTTTGCACCATAGTTAGCGGTGACTATATCTGGTTTGTTGTCATTATTGACATCGACGAGTGCCACTGAGATTGGACCTTTGCTAGTTGCATAAGTAGTTTGAGCAGAAAATGTCCCAGTACCTGTATTAAGAAGAACACTGACAGTACTTGCATCATAGTTAGCGGTGACTATATCGGGTTTGTTGTCATTATTAACATCGACGACTGCCACTGACTGTGGACTGGTGCCAGTTGCATAAGTAGTTTGAGCAGAAAATGTCCCAGTACCTGTATTAAGAAGAACGCTGACAGTATTTACACCAGAGTTAGCGCTGACTATATCGGGTTTGGTGTCATTATTAACATCGACGACTGCCACTGAGATTGGACTGCTGCCAGTTGCATAAGTAGTTTGAGCGGAAAATGTCCCAGTACCTGTATTAAGAAGAACACTGACAGCATTTGCACCATAGTTAGCGGTGACTATATCTGGTTTGTTATCATTATTGACATCGACGACTGCCACTGACTGTGGCTTGGTGCCAGTTGCATAAGTAGTTTGAGCAGAAAATGTCCCAGTACCTGTATTAAGAAGAACACTGACAGTATTTACACCATAGTTAGCGGTGACTATATCGGGTTTGTTATCATTATTGACATCGACGACTGCTACTGAGTTTGGATTGGTGCCAGTTGCATAAGTAGTTTGAGCAGAAAATGTCCCAGTACCTGTATTAAAAAGAACACTGACAGTATTTGCACCATAGTTAGCGGTGACTATATCTGGTTTGTTGTCATTATTGACATCGACGACTGCCACTGACTGTGGCTTGGTGCCAGTTGTATAAGTAGTTTGAGCAGAAAATGTCCCAGTACCTGTATTAAGAAGAACGCTGACAGTATTTACACCAGAGTTAGCGCTGACTATATCTGGTTTGTTATCATTATTGAGATCGACTACTGCTACTGAGTTTGGACTGGTGCCAGTTGCATAAGTAGTGTGAGCAGAAAATGTCCCAGTACCTGTATTAAGAAGAACACTGACAGTATTTGCACCATAGTTAGCGGTGACTATATCGGGTTTGGTGTCATTATTGACATCGACGACTGCTACTGAGTTTG